>JAQIXG010002401.1:0-17829 GCA_034700105.1 Oconnorella tubifera | reverse complement strand
TTTTCCTTAACACCACGTAGACGTCCATACATGTAGAGAGTCTCAATAACAGTCATCTGATCAATGAGTGCATCGAATTGAGGACAGTAACCTATTTGACGCTGGACCTATAGTAAACCATTGATAAATCTTAATTTATATTGTAAAAATCAATTTTAGCAATACAAACATTTTTAACTATAAACAGTAATCTAATATCATGAACTTGAAAAACACATGTATGCCAATGTAGTTTAGTGGCTAAAATTTTAATTTCAATTACTCATTTTTATGATTTTAGTTGTCAACTGATTTTGTTTTACTAACTTTACTCATATCGGTCTTGATGTCATTTCCAAACAAATATGCCGTTCCTCTCGTAATTTTTGAGTCACCCGTCAACATTTGAAAAGTGGATGTTTTCCCAGCACCGTTGATGCCAAGTAAACCAAAACATTCTCCCGGCACGATACCAACACTCAATCCGTTCACTGCTAGAAATCCTCCATTGTAGATCTTCGTTAGATCCATCAATACAAGTGAGTTTTCTTTAATAACTGAATTAACAGATTCGTCCATGAGCCGTTTTCTTTCTTCAGCAACATCAGAGTCTTCTCTAACGACAGAAGTAAATCCATCACTGTGTGCAATGCGCTGAAATGTATTCAATAAATAGCTGTTAAATATAAGCCTACTTTTAGAGTTTCATCCACTTGTATTTAATTCATCTTACCACTGCGTTATGCATGCAGTTATTATATTTACTGGATCATTTTAATAATGTTTGATGATAAAATATTAACAAAATTCAATCATTAGTCAGTATTCTACTGTAAAGTGTAATGACAAATATACCTGTTTGTTGGATTTAGATAGTTTGAAATTAATCGAAAATCTGTCGAATATTTTGAACTCAATTAGAAACACAATGAAAAAGTAGACGAATCCTTGAAGAGTGAGAAACACTAACATTCTACCGATACCACCAGGAGAAAAACTCAAGTAATTTTCATTAAATCCAACACAATTTTTCGTACAGTATTCTGAAATTAAAAGATAGAAATTAATACATTTTATTTTACTAATATCAATTCAAACTGCTATTATTTATATTTATCAGATATTTAATATTGAAAACATTCAGTAAGAAAAAAATTAAATGCATTATAGAAATGTAGTTCAAAAAAATAACAGTGAGTCAGCAATATTTTTACAAACCTCTGCAACACAGCATATCCAGATGAAAAACATTACATGCTAAAACTATTTCAGATCGATTACAAATATCCAGAAACTTGTTATTAAGATAAAAGTCTTGCAGTCCTTGACCGAGACAAAAATTGGGCAGAAAAATCATAAAAGCCCACTGAAGACGAGTGGCAATGTCTGCTGTACCAAGAGTTGGGATCAGGAGAATATTAGCAGCGATCGTTGTTACAATTCCTTCAAATATAACAAACAATAATTTAATGCCAGAACAAATATTGAAATGTAATAATTATGGTAATTTTTCATTTAACATCATTTTCATTTAACATTGTAAAATCATTTACTTTATGCACAAATGAATACTAAAAATATTTTATAATTGTCTAAAAAATGCTTTTATCGAGGAAAACATTACTAGAGAATTTAGCTCTTTAGATTTAAGTCAAGCTTATATATTTACATGAAAACTTGAAACAACAATCAAACACAAAGAGTCTTTTAAGTAATTAATATAGAAATAGTAATAGCTGCATTATATAACTTTTACCAGACAATATGTTGAAAACAGTGACCCAGACTAGACCGGATGATGACAAATTAAAAATAAATGATAAAAGATACATAAAAGGCAACATTCCAATCCCATGTATAACATAAAGCAGAAAGATTAGTATCCCTCTGCCGTCTCCCATATATGGTTCAATATTAAATGCAGCAAAACCAATAATAATAGCAATGCACGGGACAAGGTAGTTAATGTAATCCCAGACAAAAGTGGCAAACCAGAATGTAAAAACATTCACACCACTGACAAACTGAGAATGCTTTGATTTTACTGATCTTTCCTTGATGAGGAAAAGCGTGAAACTGCTAGAAAGAAATGACATGCCAAATAAAGTAAAGAAGGCTATAATGAATGGTTCAAAACTTTGAGAAACTTGGTCAATAATGACTTGCGAGATTGTCCTCGGCAATGGGTGATTGATAGTTGTAATATTAACATCAGAACGTGACGTCAGGTATCTAAAGAGTGCGTTATCAAATGCATTCAATGACGTTGCAATAGCATGAAAAGGCTGGTTGTTAAAATAAGCTATTGCATTCGTCGGCCTTGACGCTTGCGGCTGGATATCCAATGCAATATGAAAGTGGTTATTATATTTTGCAAGATTTTCTTTACCAGCATCCAACAAGTACAGATTTGCATCTGAATGGTTTGAATATTTTGTTATGTTATTAATATAGACGGGGGTAACAGATTTGAATGCTCTAAATTCATGTCCATATGATTGACTAAAAGCCAGTGTTGCTGCAGTGGGCCGCTGACCTGAATTATACCCGACTACCATATCTGTAAATTTTGCAAGATTTAAAGTGTAAGGTGGTGCATCGCTTCCTTTGGGGATTGTCTTAACCACAATTAATGATAGAATAGTGAATATCAGTGGAATGAGAATTTGTGATAAGCCAAGAATCCAATTGCGTCCAGTGTGTATCATTCTTTTTATGAACATTCCATAAAACTGTTGACCAAAGAGTCTCATTCCGCTGTTTAGAACAACATCCTTGGTAGCTACAACAAAAATAATAAAATGAACTTTTTAGAACAGAGATGTCTAAATACAACATAAAATCTTATTAATAATAATAATAACTATTATTAATAATGTAATAAAATAATATTTAATTATAAAAAAACTAAAATTGTTGTATTATAATTTGACCTCATATTTTAATAAATCCAATCATTCAATATTTTTTATTGAAGATAAAGAAATCTGAAGAAAAAAAACTCTCAATTGAAAATCTAAATTGTGCTTGTTTTGAAGTAAAATATTACTGTTTAAATCAGATTCGTTAGTATTGCACACAGCAGGTGAGACCGCGCTTGTAGCATGTCCTTTCGAAGCTTCCATAACAGTAGTCGAATCAGCAACTTCTGAAACTTCAGCTGCTTTTCCTACTCTGCAAGACACAAATAAAGTTATGCTGTAAATAAATTTTAATATACTTAATTTAAAAAGCAAACATTCAAAAAAGTACATTACTTGATTTATAAATACAATGCGGTTAATGTCAATATAATTGTTACCTTAAAAACACTTCCTCCATAGTTGTTACAGAAGCTCCATAACTGGAAATCTTTAAGCTGCCTTTGTTAGCATCAAGGGCTGTAAATAATTTCTCAAAGTTTGCTTTACTTTCTTGAGGTAATACATAGGACAGTTCAGCGCTGACATTACTTTCCAGTCGAGCTCCAGGGACGTGTGTGTTTACAAGTTTGGTGATTGCACCAATTTCACAGCCAGGTTCTTTAACTATTACCATGTGATATCCCGCGCCTACAGTATAAAATATCAAAAAAATTAAATCATATTCTCAGACAGCCTAACCTTCAGTAGACCTATAGAAACATAACAAGATTTCTTGTCGGTAACAAGCTCTATAGTAATTGATTGTTACCGTATTTATTTTTAAGAAACAGTGACGTTCCACAGCATTGTACAACCCCATTAGCCATAATAGCAATCCTATCTCCAAGTAGATCCGCCTCGTCCATAAAATGTGTAGAGAGAACCATTGTACGATTGGCTCGATGTCTTTGTAAGAGATCCCATATCTGACGACGAGCATTAGGATCCATGCCTGATGTCGGCTCATCCAATATTACTACCTAAATAAAATTTGTACAACTCTCAACTAATATTTAAACTACAAATAATATAACAAGAAGAAAAATATCATAGATAAAACCAAGCACCGCTAACATTACATTTTCCAATACTATAACAAAGTAAGAGAACATTGATGTATATGATATTCCAATTTAAAACAACTTATTAAAACATGAGAGACAACTTTTAAATGCCTCGCATTAAAACAAAAACTAATAAATAAACACATGCAATCTTATCAAGTTAATTTGTGTATAGATGTTCAATATAGAACCTTGGAATTAGCTGCAAGGGCAATACCAACAGAAAGCTTTCGCTTCATGCCTCCTGATAAAGTTCTCGATTGGGCATTTCTTTTAGGACCAAGACCAGTGTCTTCTATCATTCTATTCACTTCAGTTTGTAGGTCTTTCTTTGGAAAACCTTTCAGCTGCAAAATGTTTAAATTAATTAAAACAGTAAAATTAAAATAATTAACAAAATGAATGCTTTCAGAAAAAAATGTGAGCACTAAGCTTTCATTATTATAAAATAAGTAGCTTTACTTAGAGGCATTTGTTTCTTTTCTTAGTAATTATTTTACCTTAGTAAAGAATCTGAGATGTTCTTCAACAGTGAGTGTATCAAAGAGAACATTGTGTTGTGGACAAAGACCAAGACTGCTACGAACACCATTCAAATCTTTCATTATGTCATAACCATTAACTATTGCCGTACCACTGGTAGGAGGAAGAAATCCTGTTTAAATTATCATTTTATGATACGATTAGTAAATTTTTATCATTAGATAATGAATAAATAATATCGTGATGATACAATATAACGATATACGGAACTTTGAATGAAATCATGATAATATTTGTGGGTATATTTATAAAATTACCTGTGCTATATTTGTATCCATTTATTTGATATAAATGATTGCAATGTTAAAGCTTTTTAGATTATGTGAATTATAATGCAATGACTTAAAAAACTGTACAGTATTAAGAAACATCAAAATGAATCACATTTCATAACCACTTTCATTCTGTATGAACAAAAATAAAAGCCACTGTATACAGCTTTTATGCTGTATATAGTGTAAAAGCTTATCAATATAGGAATAGTATTTACTTTCAGTTTATATTTCATAACAACTTTCATTCTTGATTGCATAATGCAAAGAAACTTAGCAAATAGATACAGCAAATTAATGAATTTTATTTGATCTATTAAAACTAATTAATTACTATTTATTTACTGGAATTGCCTTTCAAATTATAGAAAATTTATTTCGATGTCAGATATTTTAATCTAACTACCAGTTAAAATAGACATAGTTGTAGTCTTTCCCGCGCCATTATGACCAAGCAATGCAGTGATCTGACCTTCATACATACTCACACTCATATCATTTACTGCAATTTTCTTCTTGCCTGAAACTTTAAACTCCTAAAAGAAGCATAAATACAAATTATAAATCTGCGTTTAATCCACACATCATTTACATTAAATAATCATGATATCATAGAAAAAGTCCAATTCATTTATTAAATTTCTGAAATATAAGTTTCTATTGCTCGTGTAATAAAAAAAATATTATATGAAAAAACAAGCCTTTCTAAGTCCTTTAACGACTATTCCAGCTTTCAAATTCTTTGGTTCCGGTTCAAAAAAATCATGTCGACCAACATGGATCTGCTGTCTTTCCCTGTCATTAACTGTGTCATTAAATCCTATATTAATTTCTCCATTGCCACTGCCTGGCTGCACTGAATTTTTCCTTGATTTTTCGGATGTACCAACCCAATAGGCTTTCTAGAGCATAAACAAGGAATATTTGACTTCATTTATTAGAGAAGATGAAATTCATTCAACATCTGAAAGTAAGCACTAAATAAAAATAAACATACTGTGTAAGTGATGATAAAATCATTTATTTCAATTGATGAAGATTTGGCAAATATACTTGCTAACCAACAAAAATTCTTAATTGTTTTGTCTGTATAAATTTTGATAATTTAGAAAGCTTACCATGAAAAGTTAGATAAATTCATTTTTACCGTAAATGGAAAGTACAACGGTTGAGGAATACCGAAGTCTCCTGGACGAACAGCTTCGACATACCAAGCAATCAAACCGTATAGGACAGAATCAAGTAAAAGCATCAGAATCACATGTAACATAGCAAAGTTATCATCAACTGAGACACCATGTGCTATTGTATTCCACTGCAGACCTTCACCTTGTTGCAAACATTATATACAATATAACTTCAAACAATAATATGTTTTAATTCATAGATATCAAACTCATTTATGTTCAAATTCCCTAAAAATATCCAAAGGCCTGAAAAAAAGGATTAAAAAATTCTCGTTTGAATATGACTAGTAAAATGCTTTTGAAAAGCTATTTAATATTGTAAAGACTTGATACTATGAAGAGTGAGTAACTGAATTAGGCCCCTATAGTCAAATAATTAGATATTGTATTTCAAATGCAGTCTGCAAATAATACATAGTAGATTTTAAGTTTAGGAATGATTTTATTGAAAAACGTCAAATACCTGTTCCTTCAAACATTCCTATGACTTGACCACCGAGTGACATGGCAACGTTTGAAAGGAGACAAGAGGCCATCTTAGCGCTCCAGGACATCGAGTCATAACGTGGCTGGATAAAGAAGTAGGGAATATAACAGATGTAGAAGATAATTCCACCAGCAGCTGCTGCAGAATTTGCTGTTGAAATACACATACAAAGTTAAGTTAATTAACCTTAACTTATAGGATTAATTTATTTATAACGATTATTTTATAATCAAAGTTTAATATAACTTTCTTATCCTTCTAAAATTAAACCCGCTTTTTTACATAGTCACTATAATACTAACTTTAATTATTATGATTTATAAAATACTACTAATTAAAAAAAGTGTAGTGATTTTTCGAAAATCATAACTATAAGACTTCACAGTAAAGGCTCACTTTAGGTTATAACAATGTCAAGTTAAAATAAGTTAACTACTTTATATAATATTGTGGTTATTAAGTAACTTAGATTATAAGATACACAGTATTATAAGGGAGACAGTATTAATTAATTAATTAATTAACTCGTATTGTATTTGATTAAATTTAACTCCGCTATAACAAATTCCTATAACTAGCAATGTGAAAAACTAAAATATGTTTGAAAAACCTTTTGAAAAGAAAGTGCTAAGCATGAAGCTGAAAAAGATTGTAGCAATCGCGTAAGTCAGCAGAAAGAGAAACAGAATAATTGGATTAGTAGAGTTTATAACGCCTCCTTTTGCACTAACTTTGACTTTAAAAAGTATTGTTTCAATTATAATTGAAACCAAGAGAAACACAATAAATTTTATGAACCAAGCAATCCAGTGAAGATAGCCACTTAGTCCCATCATTTTCATTGATTCCTGTAATCAAGATTATAATTAGGCTATTAATAAGGGTTCCTAGATGTATTAATACGTACCTAATGTATTAATACATTAAAATTGATAACTTCATTGCACATAATATGGCATAAGAGTCTTGGATAATTCAATATCACTTATATTTTAATGATTCATTGTTCTGCTTTAAAAATATTAGTGTAGGCATTGTATAAGTGTAAAAACTTATCAAGATATTAATTTTATTTACTTTTAGTTTAGTTTCCTTTTCGTGCACAAGATCCTTAACAATCTGCATGGCGGTAAAGATGAAGCTTAGCAAAAGGATAAGCGGCAAATCTTGTTGTATCACCAACACAAAGTCATCGTCTAGATAAGGAGGGTAGGGAAAGCGGCGCATGGTGAAATTAAAGTCATTGGTAACATCAGAATCACTCACTTCTTGGATAATAGCCAAGTCTACACTATACTGAAGGGGCAGAAAGTTCTCTTCCAAGTATTCTACGAACAAATCCAGCGTTATAATTTAAAGAATAATCTACATATGATGTGAGCGAATAACATTGCATATTTAATTTCAAATTTAAAAAAATTGCACTCAGTAAACTAAGGGAACATATTCTGAAGCAGTACTGAAATTATCATCTCACAACTAACAATTTGAAATAAGCCATTACTTAAATTAATACGTTGATTATTATTATTATTATTAATATTTATTTTATAAGATTGCTTTGCAGGATATTTAATTATTCAATGTGCAGTATTTCTATGTTGTAACCTCATGTAAAATATTAAAGCATTTATTAACTTTTGTAAGACTTAACATGCTATTTGAGTTCTAACGTCGCGGTTATCTTCTGCTTAACATTAAAAACGTCTTTTCTTAGTTTTTATAGGCAACCTTTGTTATCTTGACGCCTTTTATTGTTAAACAAATTGAGAATATTTTTCATAATTTCACAATTTCTCTGGCTGGGTTTAATCTCACAAAGAAGATTTTACAGTATCAAAAACAACTTTAGAACGAATTATTTTATTGAAACTTTCCGTGGATTTTGTTGTGTGAAATTTATCAAAAAAGGAATGTTATCAAAAAAAAGGATTTTTAGATATTGACAACTATATTATTTAAAGAATATAATAGTAGAATGCTTGATATTTAAATTCACAGGTACAAAAAGCATATGACACTCGATCTTAGTTAGGCCTCCAGTTGTCGTGAGTTATATCACGCAAAGCACGAAATATGACAAGAATGACTGACAATCACGAAATTAACATCCAAACTTCATAAAATCTGAGCACAAGAGTTCTTAATTAACAAACTCGCAGGTGTACAAAAATACAGCACATGTACATAATTGATGAGAATCATATTAGAAAGGAAAGAGAAGAAAAACAGATTTACCAATCGATACTCATTGGGTAAAACTTTAAAAATAGCAAACTAATTTCTGCATTAAAGCATAACTCGTGCTCTTCAATTCAATTATGATAATGCCACTATAATGATGTTTCATTATAATGATACTGTTAGTAATTTCTATATTTTAAGAAAATCGTGCAATTAAAGAAATAATTATTGGTATGAGTGTTTTCCTGATAATTTAGTCAATTTAATGATGTTAAGATAATCTTTATATAAAAGAAAAAGATTATCTTAAATTAACATTATTTTTGTTACATCTTGAAAAACTTGATTTTTTCACGTACCAATTTTAATATTTAAAAAATGAAACTTTTATCCCATATAGAAATGATAGTACGTACGAGGAGGCCCTCCCGTCTTATTATCTCCACTGCGAGGACCAATGGTCTGAAACAAAGGGAATGTGTACCCAGTCTGCCATGAGCTGGTCGATGTAAAAGGATCCAATATTTGTAACGACACAGACATGCGCAGAGAAGATGGAAAGCGCAGCTTATAAACAAAACTTGCATCTTTTGTCAGATCAGAAGGTATCTGAGTGAATACAATTCCAGCTAATGTATCATCAGATTTAAAAATAGCAGAACCAAGGCCCGCATAGGTGGCGACCTCAGCAACTGAAAGTTTGTACTGAAGTTCAGTGGCTAGCGTTTGCTCGTCAGCGAATCCTATTACATCTAAAATAAAGAATTTTACGATAAGCCACAATATTTTCTTGTTCAATCAAGATGTAATATGTACATATACTTATAACATAAATGTTCCTCTGTAGTATTTACAAATTTATCAAACTTTTAAAACTATTATAATGTTTTCCTTTGGTATTACTTTGCTTTACTCTCATCTCCTTATCAGACCAAGATATAAAGTATCTAGCATTATTATAGTTATTTAATTAATGTTTCAATAGTCTATAGTTTCAAATTTGTAGGCATATAATAATTATTATACATTTCGTTTTTATAAGCCCATATGATCGTTTCAGTTAATTAGATATTGCTTTTTTCTCATATGAGAAATGTAATCATGAAACATATGAAACATGAAACATGAATTAGAAATGATCATTTAACTAATACAGTCATTAGTGGTATATAGCCCATGTAGTAAAACTATCGTCGTATTAATCCTACTGTGTTATAACAGGCCTACAAATTGGATTATATTCTTTGTATTCAAGTTTTTATTATAAAAAAATGAATTTTACTTGAAATATTAGTTAAAATTTCAAATGCTTACCGGATATTCTGGGTTGTATCTGTTGTACTCTATTCATGATATTGACCACAGTCTGACTGGTGTTCGGAGTGAAGAAAAGCTTACAAGAAGGCACACAGACGGGTACCTGATCTCCAATAGTGTCCACAGAAAAAGCTGGCCAGTTTGTAGGTTCAGGATAGTTAGTAGATTGAATACGGTGACGTATCAGTATGAGAATGATTGCCAATATTGTTGGGAGGCCGACCTCCAAGATAGTTACAACAACTTTTCTTCGTTGGATGATAAAATTCTTCCAAAGCAGCAAGGCGAGTTGATCGCCTTTCCCCATTTGAGAATTTGATGAAAGGTATTTTGTGGCAACTTTTCAATTCGTGTTTAGGTGCCTTATAATAATAATGTTTACTTGCGTTTAATGCTATTTCAAACAGTGGCTAAATTGCTTAATCTACAACAAAATATTATGTTTTTGCAACAGACCAGTTCTGAATATTACTGTTTAATAGTAAAATATAACGTATTTTATTTTGCTAACAAAGAATATAGGATTAAAATATTGAGATCAGTGTTGAATTTTATATTAATGAATCTCTAAGACACATATCTGCAGATCGATTGTTCAAAAAAATTACTGTGAAATTTGTATTAAATTTTTTTTGGTAAATAAATTAGTTAAAGCCTAACTGTCATAGACAAGACAATTTTTTAGAAGTCCAATTATAATAATCGATCGAGTCTAGATGCCATCGAAAATAAAAGTATAATAACTACGATATTTTAAGTGAAATGTAACGATTGACTTTTTGCGATGTAAACTAAAATACGCAGTGTTAGCATTTAAAACATTTGAAAACTACCTTTAATCCGCATCAGCATTGTGTCGCGTTCGTTTTGTTATATTTTTAGATCAAGTCGAACATTAATATACCTTTAATAAGAATCTATTAGCCGGGGTCATTTCTTTGACACAAAAGAGTTGGCTGAAGACGCAAACAAATTTTGTTATTTTGTCATTTGATGTCTCTTAATTGACAGTTGGATTAATTAATTTTATCAGTAAACTAGACAAATTACTTAGTGCAAAATATCATGCGAAAATGTAGGCATTAGCAATGTACGTTATAGTAGGTCTATACTATATATTCGTACTGTATATAATATTAATGCATTTTAAATGATTATAAAAATTTAATAGACAGGGTATGGACTTTTATTATTTCCACTAGGGTTAATAACTAAATTTGGTTTATTTATAAGAAAAAAAAGAATTCTTAGTCGACTACTAAGTAAATAGATCTAATAAAACACATTATCTGTACAAAGTTTAATCAAATCGATGTGAAAACTGACAAATAATGTATAAGATCAAATAGACAAAATGAATTAAGCAATAAATTAATGCATATTTATTAAAAAATAAATATCATACACTTTCAGATCTGTTATGATTCTGGCAATTAAATCAAGACTATTATCATAAATTGTTTTCAATAGTGAATCATTTCAGTTCCGCTTCAATTATTTGCAGATACGTTTAAAAATGCTCACAACAGCTAAAAGTTATTACAAAGATACGACATTATATTATAGTTCTATAATCAATAAAAAGTCAAAATTTATCTTTATTAATACTAGTAGTTCACGACTATAATAACTGTCTGCTTGTCAAGTGTTTAAAGAAGTTACATAATTATTGTAATTCATAAATATTTAACATCAAAATCCTTATGATTATTAGACATTTATAATTAAATTCACAACATGGGATAAGAATTAAGTGGAGAGTAATGATCACAAAAGTTATGAAGAAGTTTTTCAAGTAAATGTAACTAAAAACCAATGTCGACATATGCTATATTTTCAGCCTAGTGCATTACAAAATTTAAAGAGCAATAAATAAGATAAAAACAGTATTGTTATAATTAGATAAAGAATATATTTTGCAATAGCAGATCGAAACAGATCAAATAAGAATAGAAAATGTTCAAGTAAACTGTTAAATATGAAGTTAAAAAATATGTCTAAAAATACAATAATTAGGATTAATTACTGAGATTATAACAATATGTACTATACAAAAAATTTCCTATTCAATAAATCAAAGTAAAATACTATATAAGGTTTTCTTACTACAATATTAATTAAAAAACAAATAAAGAAAAAATTCTATTAAAAATAAACAATCTAAAGTTACAAGATCTAGTTATTAAAACACAAAATATCACAAAAAGATTATGACATGAAATTCTGTGAATAAAATATACAAAACTAATAAAAATTGAGACCACCGGGAATCAAATGCGGGAGTAATAACGGTCGTGTAAAATAATATATCACAATAATTAACAACATGCAGATCTACAGAATATATTGCACTTCTGGCAGCAATTCGCTTGCTTGGGCTGTGGCACGACCTGTGCGCGAGCAAAGTTGATAAAAACTTGCTCCAGTGTTGTTTGACTGACAGAATAATCTTCAATATGAAATCTTCCTCTAACCGACTCCATTGTACCAAAAAGTTTTCCCAAAGTTGCAGTTGGATCTATGATCTGATAATGGACTAATCCTTGATGAACATCCTTAAGTACTGATCCAGGAAAGGTTGTTTCAATGAAATCCTTGATTGGCAGAATATCAGGTAATGAGTCACTATTCTCAGCACCAACTTTAGCGATGAGGGCATAGCCTTCTCCAAATTTGTTCTTTAGATGTTGCGGACTGCCAAGACATTTGAACTGACCATTGACCATGATAGCAATACTAGTGCATAATGCATCACATTCCTCCATACTGGTAAAATAAAATTATATACTTTAATAAAAGTGAAACTTTCAAGATAATAAACAAAATTACACCATATACTACAATTTATAGCATAAATATATGATACATTTATGTGATAAAAACGCTAGTTATATTTTACACAATACAGTCACAAATTGTTAAGGCTCTGATCATTAATCACATATGAAAATAATAATATTAATATATCAAAGTTACTCAACACAATTTTTTACATTATTTGACAATTACCTAATTAACAAATGACATCCTAAAAAATATTAACAATGCAAGATAAATATCAATATTAGTTTAAATGGTTAGTGAAAAATAATCAAACCTGTGTGAAGTCAAAATGAGAGTCTTCCCACTTGCTCTGACTTGTGACAGAACTGTCCAAAGATGACGTCTTGCTACTGGATCTACTCCAGTCGATGGTTCATCCAAGAATATAACTTGTGGATCACCAATCAGTGCAACAGCGGTATTTAACTTACGTTTGTTACCTCCACTGAAATTCAATTTGTACATCTTTTATTTAGAATAATTAAACAATACAGGTCAGCAACTATATAGTATTTTTCAATACAATTGTCTATGGCTAACTTTAATGTTGTAATTTTGTGACTATTTAGGATATGAGAGTTTTGCAGCAAGTAGTAGATAACAAATTATTCAAAACATTAAATCAATAAATGAATTGAATACCTGCAAGACATAACAAGTTTATTTATATGAGGAGTCAATTGTAAAGTGTTGATTAAATGCAGAGCTGCTTCTTTAAGTTGATTTTCCTTAACACCACGTAGACGTCCATACATGTAGAGAGTCTCAATAACAGTCATCTGATCAATGAGTGCATCGAACTGAGGACAGTAACCGATTTGACGCTGAACCTATAAGAGAAATATTATTAATGTATCCGATACAGCTACAGGTGTTCTCAGTTCACGCATTTCAATTTACACTAAAAATGTCTCAGCGTTTACAATAACAAGAAGCATTGATATATTTGTGAATGCTAAATACCTGATATTATTTTGCATTGTAACGTAATCTAGATTTTATCAGATGTATATGAAAATTTGAATCTCTGCAACACACCTGATATGCAAGCAATAGACATGTAACTTTTGCAATAAACATATTATCAGGCATATATTAGATAAGTTTCAGTGATGGTTTAAGTGCACTCACTTTACGCATGTCAGATTTTATGTCATATCCAAACAAATAAGCTGTTCCGCTCGTAATTCTTGAATCACCAGTCAACATTTGAAAGGTGGATGTTTTTCCAGCGCCATTGATGCCAAGTAAACCAAAACATTCTCCCGGCACAATACCAACACTCAGTCTATCCACTGCTAATAGTCCACCACTGTATACTTTTGTGAGGTCTATCATTACAAGAGAGTTTTCCTTTATAAGTGCTGTAACAGATTCTCCCATTAGTCGCTTTCTTTCTTCAGCAACGTCCGAGTCTTCTTGAACAACGACTGATTGTCTATTGTCATGGACATTATGCTGAAATAAAGAACCAAATACTTAGAAGAAATTAGAAAGATTGTAAGACTTTTATTTCAAATTAACAGATATTTCATTTTAGGGGATAAAATATGCTGGATTTAGATACAATCAATAAATCATAAATTTTTAATAGGATAATTAAAATAATTAATGACAATGAGATGTTATAGAACAATATTAAACATACAGTGCATGAAATAAATCACATTTACATTAGAATATCAGCTCTTGATTTCTTTAAAAAAAAACAATCAAGCAATATTTAAATTTTAGAAATTGTATGTAGGAAAACCTGGTAGTCTGATGAGTTGATACAGTATGAAAGTCTTTCAAAGACTTTCAGCTCAATAAGGAAAACGATTGAAAAGTAGACGAATCCCTGCACGGCCAGAAATACCAACATTCTACCAATACCACCAGATGCAAATGCCAAGTAGTTCTCATTGAAATTGATGCAACCAGTAGTGCAGTGTTCTGGAAAAATCATCATAAAAAAATACTGATAAATTTTGAAATCATTCTTTATGTTGAAATAAAGTCACTAAGAATTAAATAAATCAGTAAGAGAAAAATATTCTACGTTTACATGCACAATTTAATATACTATAATTTTAAATGCAATTTTTTTTATTTCTAATATTTTCCTTACGCTGGCAACAGGGCATATTAAGCTTAAGTAAAGTGCATGCTGTTTGGATTTCCGTTGTACTACATACACTTAGATACTCATAATTTGTATAGAAGTCTTGTATTCCTTGACCGAGACAAAAGTTTGGTAGGATGATGATAAATATCCATTGTAGAATATTAGCAATGTCTTGAGTACCGAGAGAGGGAATCGTTAAGATGGTAATTGCTAGAATCGTTCCGATGCCTAAAACAGGACAATAAAGTCTAAAATTTAATACGCCAGAAGAATTTAAAGCAAATTGTGAAATCGAAGGCAATAATAGTTTCTAATTAGGTGAATTTTAAAGTGACAAATTATTAACAAATTACTTTATCAAGAAGAGCAATTAAATATATTATTTAAAGAATTTTACTTACTAGAATTTGTTGAATATATTTCAAAGATTACTTATAATAAGTTTATCAGATTTAGTTGAAAATTAATGCATAACATATCTTCACTATTTATTAACTCATGTACTGAAATTCATCTCTATGATGAAGTGGTAGAGTAATTAGTCTTGGACCCGACAGATCCTAGTTTCCAGTCCGACAATATTTTTATAATAGCAATTAAACAGGTAGCTACAGATGTTAAATAAATACAATATTTGATAGTACACTATAGTTTTAAATAGACCTAAAGCTTAATATATTATCAATAATAAATTTTTCACCTGATAATATATTGAAAATAGTGAGCCAGACTAGACCAGACGATGGTATATCAAAGAGGAAAGACCAAAGATACATAAACGGCAACATTCCAAATCCATACATTACATAGAGCAAAAATATTTGTATCCATCTGCCATCTCCAACAAGAGGAACAATATTGAAGGCACCAAAGGCAATAATTATACCAATACATGGAATAATGTAGTTTATATAATCCCAGACAAAAGTGGCAAACCAGAATGTAAAAGCATTCACACCACTGACAAACTGAGAATGCTTTGATTTCACTGATCTTTCTTTGATGAGAAATAATGTAAAGCTGCTAGCGAGAAATGATAAGCCAAACAGAGTGAAGAATGCTATTGTAAATGGTTGAAACGGTTGATTTACTTGATCGTTGATTTTTGCTGATATCGTTCTTGGCAAGGGATGATTTATGGTCGTAATATTAACATCAGATCGAGTTGCTAAGTACTGAAATAACGCATTATCAAATGCATTCAAAGAAGTAGCTATGGCATGAACTGCTTGATTATTAAAGTAAGATATTACATTTGTAGCTGCAATATCAGGCTGGATATCCAAAGCTAGCAAATAACGACTGCTGTATTTAGCAAGATTTTGTATACCAGCGTCCAGCAGATATTGATTAACATCTGGATTAGCGGAATATTTTGTCAAGTTGTTGATATAAACTGGAGTGACGGATGGTAGTGTTTGAAATTCATTACTATACGACTGACCAAGACTGATAGAAGCAGCGGTTGGTTTCTGACCTGAACTATACCCAGCAATCATGTCTGAGAACTTGGCGAGATTTAAAACATAGGCTGGTGAATCACTTGGGGTTGGTAGCGTTTTAATTACAATCAGAGCTATGATAGTGAATATCAGTGGAATAAGAAGTTGTGATAAACCAAGAATCCAATTGCGGCCGGTGTGTATTGCGCGCTTTAAAAACATGCCAAAAAACTGTTGGATGTAAAGTTTGACTCCACTGTTGAGATCAGTTCCTTTAGTAGCTGCAGAAAAATGAAAATTGAATAACTGATTCACAAAATATAAGACAATACTAGTTAAATATATAATTTCTATTATTTCTAAGTTATAATAAGTACTAATTCTTAGGTAGAAAACTGAAATGTTGTAGCTGATATTATTATAGAGATAAATTTAAATATAAAATAATACAACGCTACTGAGAGAAATATATTTGAATATCATATTTAAAATGTATTATTTTAACTTACTGATGTCATATGTAGTATGATCATTATTACTAGATATATTAAAGTCGACAGGATCAACAGGTACAGATACTGTTAGAGCGTGACCATTTAACGCATCACCATTTGAAGATGAATCAGAAAAGTCTGAACCTTCAGCAGCTTTCCCTACTCTATATTATCAAACAAACTGTAGAAAGAGAAGTTTACAAATAAATGAACAGAAAGGAATGCTTACAAAACAATATTAAATGGAATTAAACAGTTTAGTGTTGTCCAGGAGTAGTGAATTAATGAAAATATATCGACTAAATAAATGAGCTAGGTTTACTAAGTTTTTTAGTAGAGTGCTTATTCTGTAAGACAGAGTAGTAAACACAACATTTAAAACCATGTAGTTTAATGAATTTAATGTAGTCAAATGTCTGTGGAATGATTTGTAGAAAATTTATTAAAACATATTTTTAGTTAACTTTCAGCAATATAAAGTAGCTAAAGTAACTTACTTAATCTGAAATAATGAAGTTATTGAAAAAGTTACTGCAATATATACCTTAAAAATACTTCTTCCATAGTCGTTACAGAAGCTCCATAACTTGCAATCTTCAGATCACTTTTTCCTGAGTCAAGGGCTGTAAATAATTCTTCAAAATGCGCTTTACTTTCTTGAGGTAGTACATACGACAGTTCAGCACTAACATTACTTTCAAGTCGAGCTCCAGGAACGTGTGCATTTACAAGTTTTGTGATTGTATCAATTTCACAGCCAGGTTCTTTTACTATTACCATGTGATATCCCGCGCCTACAATATTCAAAATTCATAAATTAATAGTCATATTTTCAAAAAGAGTAACATACAGTTGAGAAATTTAATAACATTTTTGTTTCAATCAAGTTCAATAGTAACTGATTGTTACCGTATTTATTTTTAAGAAAGAGAGAAGTTCCACAGCATTGTACAACCCCATTAGCCATAATAGCAATCCTATCTCCAAGTAGATCCGCCTCGTCCATAAAATGTGTAGAGAGAACCAT
>JAQIXG010002400.1:0-17841 GCA_034700105.1 Oconnorella tubifera | reverse complement strand
TTTATATTTGTATTATACGACTTATATTTTTAATTTAAGTTCAACAAATCTATATTAGGGCCTACACTACAAGTTTTAACAATTGAAAATACACGAAATTTCACTACATGAAATTTCTTTGTAATTGCTAGATAACTTGATTGAAGGCTATAGCTTTCACTTGAGTTGCAACCGTACCTAACCCTATTACATGTGGGTTGGTAAAATGGCCTCTAAAATATCCCCGGGGCATATCCGTGCCGCGAAAATGTACGTACGAAATGTACGTGCATAATTGCATGTAAGCTGAAATATAACGACTCAGTGGCTTGATTGAGGGTTTCAAATTATATAAAATTAAATGTTTTTGAGGTTTTAAAACTGTCAATTAAATCATGTCACGGGTGGTTGTAATAATGTTATAGTTGGACAGTGAAAGGAATTCAGTTAATGAATGATTCGTATCTTCTGAAGTTAAATGATTTATATTAATAGATTTTAGACACTGATAACTTTTTAAGGAATGTTTTATATTGCGGGTATGATTGTATGTATATAACACACAAACGATGCAACTAAAATATGATCATATAATACTTATTCATTATAATATTTATAAATGGTCCTATATACGTTTGTCAAAGCTTATTGGCGAAGAGATGGAGCACCGGACTCGAAGGCGAAGGTTTATTTCGATTCCGATGAATTCTTAAAGTTGCGATAAACTTTCTGCACCCTTTAGTATGATGTTCAAATTAAGAAGTATACGTTTAAAACATCTTTCAGATAATGATCCAGACGTTAAACTTAAATTATATATTTTTGTTCATTATATGGACTAAATGGCGCAACAAGTCGTTGCAATAAGTCATAATAACTACATACTTTAATATTGCCATTAACTTAAAAAGTATTTATTTAAATTTACATCTACACGTTAAAGAATTGCAATTATAATTATGCGTAAATGTAGCTACACATAATTTATAATCTTTAAACTTACAGATTATATTTACACAGCTACATTTAAAAATAACTATAGAACGTTAACTAGTTTTCTATCTTTAATAATAAATAAATTATACATCATAATAAATATAAAATATATAATTTATTAACTTTTAATATTCTATTAAAAAGGATCATCGATTGAGCATTATCACTGTCACATTTAATAACATTCAACCGAGCGTCTATCCGTCTATCGTCTACTGGATATTTTAATCTTTATTTGCAGACGGAAAGCAGTAAAGGAAATGCAATTAGTTCGAATTCATGTGATCTAAGCTTAGTGTTCGTTTGCTTGTTTTAGCGAGCAAGCTCTGTAACATGTTCAATGAGTCTATTTATATTTCCGTTTTGCCATTATTTAACTCAGACACAATAATCCAATTGAAATTCTAAATTGTAAACTTTTTGTAATGGAGCCGTTCCGTTTAGCAAACGATGCGTTATTTATCTAAGGGTCTGAATAATGGAAGAAGGGGAAGAGAGAATAAGAAAGAAGAGAGCATCAAATGGTTTTTAAAGTGAGCAACGATCGATAACGCTATTTGAGAATGGCATTGTGTTAGAATATTATAATTATAATGTAGAAAAAATTGAAAAATCCTTTTTAAATTTAATATCGTTGAATTTAAGATGATATTAAATTTACTTTGTAAAAGAGTTTTACTGGATTTATGAATTACCGTATTATAGTATCGATATTTCTGCTTTAGAGTCATGTAACTATCAATGATAGATTAAAAGGTGCAGCAAGATAACGTTGGCAAGCAATCAAACCTGGATCAATAGAGTCCGGTTACGGTGCTCTATCTCTTCACCAACGAGCTTTAATAATAAGATTATTCAATTCATATTGCTAGCTTTGACTAAATTCGTTCTATCAATGTTTCTAACTTTTGATATCTCATTTTATATTTATTTAAATTATACAAATCATGAAATTATTGATAATTAACCGGGCAATATTGCTAATTAACCGGACAAAATTGCTAATTAACCGGACAATATTATAATTAACCGGACAATATTGATAATTAACCGGGCAATATTGATAATTAACCGGATTCAGAATTAATGTCATCATTAATGATAACTCCTATGTAGATAACCAATCCAACACTTCAGGATTTAATGGATTTAACTCCTTTTTTCCTTATTTAAAATAGTCTCAGATGGATTAGTCTTTAAGTATCCGTATCACTGAAGAATTGATATCATTGGGGGGTATGGGAGTTGCCGCCCCTTGACTCTTTTGATTTACAAGATTTTTAAATTTTAGATTGCAAAAATGTTGTGTATATTTAGAAGCCGGGTATAGACTTAACTCTTAACACGATACTGCGTTCAAAGTACAGATATTTAGCTATGTGGATGAAACAAATGTACTGAATGCAAAACTTTTATTATGAAAAAAATAATATACTGAATATTTTTCGTAATATTTGAGCATAAAATCACATAGAATATAATAAGGTTAGGGCTAGGGTTAAGGTTAGGGTTATGGTTATATTATAATAAAAATGTCTTTACATTAACCCTTATTGACCTCCCCCCCCCTGTTTAGAAATAGAATTTTGCATTTTTAAACAACAGCGAACGAAGCACTACTAACAGAAAACTAAAGCTGACTAATTAAACGTATGTAAACATTAGGCGGCGTTTAGATAATCGACGCGACAAACACTGCGACTCTAAAAGCGTCGCGCGCGTCTCTTCCGTTTAAACGCGGTTCATCAAGGGCGCTCTGTCGGGCGCTCTGTCGGGGACTCTGTCGGTTTTTCTTCTCGGTTCAAAAAGTCGAGCCTCGACACTTTTCGAGTCCCCGATCAATCGCTCGACAAAGCGCCCGACAGAGACCACAGTGTGAATCGGGTGTAAGCTACTTACTTGCGGCGAATCGCGCGACCAAATACGCATACGAAACGACCGGGTTTTGTCCGTGTGTAATGTTTAATGACATGACATGGTGCTTCGGTAGCAGGGCAGAAATTCTTAGCCAGCCAAACAGTTGATGATCTTTTTAATCAAAATATTCCTTAAAGAATGTTCTAAAAAAAGTATGAATATAATTTAGAAGACGTATACTCCAATAGGATTGTTAATAGTGGCGGATTCATAGGGGGGGGGGAGGGAGGGGTAAATGGGGGCGATTCCCCCCTCCCTCCTATATAGTTGTAATTTTTTTAGCAGATTCATTGTAAGATAGCAGGCTTTAATTTAGATCATTACTGTTCATAAAGCATAGCCCCCCCTTTAGTTTCAAAACTGTCAGCCTATTTTAGTAGAAGATTAAAGTTTTAAAAGATAAATTTTACGCTTCATTAGTTAGACCTACTGTAGAGCATAATATATGAATGGGCTCATTGGTACGGTTTTAAAACTATTAGAGGCAGTGGGTGGGTCACGGGGGGGCCGAAAGGGGGGGGGAGCAGTGGGAACAAAGTCCTTTTCAATGGAACATTTACTGATCATTTCATTCTACATTTGTTTGATTGATAAATTCTAGAAATATTGTCTAAAAAATTATAGCATTACATTATCTTTGATTTAATTGTTACCATGACTACGTCATTTACAGGTCCGCAGAAAATGAAATCTCGCGTTTTAATTGGTCAAATCTAGAAAATAAGCTTCGGCGTCACGTTAAATTGAAGATTAAGTCATTTATTTTAAGGAACGCAGTTTGGCCGAACGCGCTAAGCGGCTGACTTTAAGGCCATAGATTCGCTATCGCGGGTTCTAATCTCGGTGGATCCGTCTCATGAGATTCTAATGCTGGTAGCGGGTTGCGTTCCTTTTTTAAATTTGTTTTAGGCCTAATACAAATAATTCAATGTTTGAGAGATAAAAAACAGAGACATTTAAATTTAAATTTCTTACACGATAACTTTTTTATAAGCTGAAAATATCTTTTCAGTGCTTAAATAATTGTCATTTTTTTAATTTAAAAAATATATAAATACAGTAAGTATACAGAAATATTAGAAATGAGAGAGAAGCATCTGCAGCAGATTCAATTATATAGTCTTATCACTTGAGTCGACAGTCGCTGCAATATAGTGACAGACGTTTGTCTAAAACATTTTCCAAATCAGAATCTCAATAAATATTTAATATCCCAATTAAATTTCCAAATCAATTAGTTAAAGATTACGAAAAGTACTAAATTCTTCGTCAGAAAAATAGAATTCGAATTAAACTGATTCTGAAAATTTGATGGAAAAATGCATTTCTAATAATGTTTCAAATGGGAAGAATTTGTTGCTTTTCGGGTCGTGAAATTTTCTTCTAGTAAATATTGCCAGTGAAGACGTTTGTGAATATCTTCAAATCTTAAATTCAAACTAACAAATGTGCGGAAGTATATCCAGTGTTATTATAAAAGATAAAGATAACACGAGTAATAGACAATTGTTCAAATTACATTGTCTAATTTGAAGAAAGTGAAAATGCGGAGATCGGCCGAAATATTTATGATAAAAACAGAATGAAATTGAGGAGATGGAGAAACGATGCATGAATCTTATTGATAAACAAATTACGTGTCAAAAATTGTTCTGGATGTTCCAGCAACATACTGTCTATAAAATTCTTTTGAGCTAATTTAATAACATTGCATTAAAAATTGTTATAGTATGTTATTAAAAAATGCAATAGCAATATAATAAAAGCAATATAAAAGTTAATATACAGAAAGTTAATAGTTTGAACAAGTATGGCAAATAAAAATTCTGCTGACAAACGTTAAAACATTACAAATTAAAATGTAAAATGTCACAGAGAGCTTATTTAATAGTATAACATTTAATTGCTGAATGCATTATCATTAGCAAGGTGTCATTGAATTAAAATAGGTCCTATATCTGCAAATCGATCGATTTCCAGGATTTTTGTAATAAAATGACTTCTATTCATTTGCTGTAGACATATAAACTTGTCAGATAATTATAATTGAAGACTGAATGAATTTCATTAAAATTGCATTATACGTTATCGATAAGATCTTTATCTTTAATACTCTGATTAGAATTATATTTAAATTGTATTTTACAATTATTGTAAAATACTATTTTAAATATAATTCTAATCAGAGTATTAAATTGTTTCCTATTACAGGAAACAGTAATACATTGTAATATATACAATACACAGTATAATAATACATTGTATATGCTTTAAAATACTTTTCTTGAAACTTATAAAGTTTCAAACATTACAATAATTATTATTTAGCCCAACTACTTTAGTTTAATTATTTTTACAAAAATTAATCTCACGTATTCAGCATAAAAAATTACCTGAATAATCATAACTCAATTAATTTGTGTAATTCAAGTAATAAACGACTGAGTTGATTTTATAATCAATTCAGTTTATTATCGAAATCTAAATCTGTCAAATCTCTACGACCACATCAAAGATCATCATCATCATCGTCATCATCATCACCACTGTCCTCGTGACAGATCTATAACCTCGTCGATTTTAAAACACCTTATTGCGCACCGTAGACTGACAACTTTAGAATGAAATCAAAACGATTCACTAATGGTTTAGACACGTAGCTAAATGAAGCAACGATTATGCGGCTGATTAACCGCCCGAAGCGTCCATTCATCTACAATTAAACTGTAATTAAGTAGCTTGTTTCAGAGATGCATTGGTACGCCAGAACTTTTTCCATCAAGCCTCGTTATAAACTGATAGCATCTGATGTAACTCTGACATGAATTGGTTTGATTTGGTTCCCCCCCCCCCCCTCCTCGTCATTCTAATATGTAATGCCCCCCCCCCATGTCAAGAAATGATTAACAGTAAGACTTATTTTCATTTATTTTCTAATCTCTCAACTGATGCAATGGATAACTTTTTCTGTATATTTAAATATCTCTTTAAACACTACCAAACAATTTAATCTACTTTTTCATGTAATTTTAGCATTGTGCAATCCAGCTTTAAATGTTGTAATTAAAAATTATGTCGTTTTGTAATTAAAATTACAACATAATTTTTAATTACAACATTTAAAGCTGGATTGCACAATGCTAAAAGTACACGAAAAAATAGATTAAATTTTTTGGTATTATAATTATAAGTAAATATTGAAATTCTGTCGTTTTTTGGTAAATTTAATTGAATTGTTTATAAGATCTCCATGTTATATTGTGATCAGTATCTGTTGATTATTTGACGAAATTTATTCGCGTTTAAATTTCATAATAAATATCATAGTAACTTAATATAAAGTTTACTCTCTAAATGTTTGTTATTGGTATTTTTACTCGATTTCACTTCATGTGACATATATTAAACGAAAAACAAATATTATTAAATACTTAATTAAAGAACAGTATCAAAATCTAATATATAAAAATTTAAAACAAAAGAAAGGTTATAATAAAATAACTAACTAAGTCTTTGAATTATTTAATACCATTATATCTTTTTTTTTAAAAAACCTTCGGTTCAGTAATGCTTACAATTTGCTAAGTTTTTTATTATATCATTTTCAGATCTCAATATAATCGATTAAATGTATAAAGGAAAAATAGCACATCATCAAATTACATGTTAAACATTTTCTTTAACCAAAAATTCTTGTATGCTTTCTAACACAATGCGAATAAAAAATGTGATAGTCATGCATCTTTTACTTTTGATATTCAATCAAATAAATGTGAACACAAGTATTCACTCAAACCTATCTCGCCCATTTATCTTAAAAATACATCGTTTGACTTACTAATTACGTTTTTCGTTACTATTTTCTGACTAAATAATTATAACCATCATGTTATTTATAACAAGTGGCAAATTTGACCTCATTATTTAGTGGGACTAACTTTATTTTATGAAAAAAGACAATATTTCTTATAATATAATTAATTTAATAACGTTTTTACCGTAAAACTTAAAGCGATATTTGTTATTATTTATTCATATTTGTTAAAGTTTTTCGCTATAACATTTCTTCAAGTTTCTTTCTCTTTATATCAATCATATTCTTCTTGTTTTTTATTCATACAATCAATATATGATCCAATAACTGTACGAAGTTTATTTTAAATTAAATTTGAAATTTTGCTCTTTGTTACATAATGGGAGCACGATCTCCCCCCTCTCCCCCCAATTTTATTTTATTTTATTCACTCCTAAATACTCACAATATCACTTGATACCTCTCAATGATGTTATAATAATAGTATATACAACCCGACAACTGATTCGACAACAATGCGACAGATTAATTTTTTTCAATCGTCCCACAAAGCAGCTCGTTCTCTCACGATATCTCTCCATAGACGCACGGGTCGGTAAAACCACTTAATAAAAACTCTACGTAAAAATAAAGACCAATCAAAATGAAAACCCGACGACCTTTTTATTGTTATTATTCATCCGGTCGAGGTTTACTCTTCCTTTCGCTTGGTGTAGCTTTTACCCCCCTCTGTTCATTCGTTTATTAACCAACCCCCTTCCCAATTTCGCTGTAACTACCCCAATTTATTATCGTTCTTTACTTGTCATTTTTGTGGGGGGGAGGTTGTTGTTTTAGTGGTATAGATAGAGCTTTATTTTGCAGATAAAAGATGAAAAGATTTTTCTGTTGAAATTTTCTAATAAAATGGAACTAATCGGCTCTTAAAAAATTGAAATTAAACGAAGAATTTAAATAGAAAATAGTCGTGAATATACGAAGATATATCTGCAAGCGAGTTATTTGTTAAATATAATATTTAATATTGGTTATTGCAAAGATCCATCGGACAAAATAGATATGTAGACAGAACATATTGCACAAAAATTATAGACGTGAGATAAAATAATAAATTAATTAATAAAATTACGCAACTAGTCAGACAAATAATGCGCATTGTAAGTATATTATTGAAGTGAATTCGTCTTTTATACAAATCATTTTAATTATTTAATTACATTGAATTCGTCTTTCATACAAATCAACTTAATTATTTAATTACACTGAATTTGTCTTTCATACAAATCTTTGTATTTTTTAAATTTCATCTAGATTCAATTCGGCAAGTAAAAACACTTTTGTTATGTAATAGAGAAGGGGGTTAGGGGTAAGAGCCACCCTGCGCCCCCGGGTGAGGTGGTTATTCTTTTAACCCATCCATCTTACTATTCACCCTCTCCCTAACCCTACGCCGTATTATCCGGTAGGCGTCGCAAGAAAGCGCAAGCGATAATAACAATAATTGATATACGAAATGATTTCGATTCTCCCGTCCGACAAGAAATTGATAGCCCCGGTCCTCACCCCCCCGAACAATAGCCGAGCGTACCGGGGGACAGGACGGGACAAAGGGGACGACGGCCCCCGACGTCCCTCGACGACGATGATGATCGTTAAGATTGATGAGTTCAATTACGGGTCGAGAGAGCGGGGGTTGATTGAGACCCGGGTCGTAAATTTAAGTCTCGTTACATTGATGGATACAGTTGGTTGAATCGATATTATACTGTTTTTCAGTTTGACGGGTCTATTTAGAAAATGAGGGAGAGAGGGAAAGGGAGTAAATACTCTATTTAAAACAGGAAGGGGGGAGGGAGGTGAAGGGGAGTAAATACTTTCGCTGGAAATTTAATAATCGTATACCAACAAGCAATTATAAAGACGAGACACTTTTACGAGGTCGTTTAATAATGATAGCTTTATATTATTAAATGATTGAATTGATTAATAGATTAAATCTGTGGCGAGTTAATTCAATATTTGTGTAAATGATAGGAGAAGACTGATGTGTGTTTTTGTGAGTTGGATGTTTGATGCTTTATGTTTGAAATGATTAGATATACGTATAAAAAGTAACCATTAATCATTAAAAATTGGTTAGAGTAATCTTTCTTTTACTGATAATTTTCGTGCATATTATTCAAAGTATGATCTACTTTTAAAAAAGATGTTATTTACACAAAAATATAAACGTATAATTTCAGTATTACTTTTATAATTTATCATATACGAGTTATAACTAGTTAATAAATCAATACTTTATAATAATGAACAATTTACAAGATATCGAGACTAAAATTTTAACTAAAATTGACGTTTCAAGATGACTAGTGCTGTACTCCAAAATATAATTTTAAAACTGATCCTGTGTAAATGAAAGAATTTAAGGATACAAAATTATTACTATTAAATATTAAAAAGGAATATTACTTGCATGTCCTATGCACTAAATTATGAACATCGCAATTTTGAATGATTTATATCAAAATTAAAAGTTTATCACAAAAATATATGTGCATACTACTCAATTAAATGTTAACACTAACGAGAATTATTAAAATAATAATTTCATTCAAAAATCGATCATTACTTACTCAATACTTGTTTATAAAATTATATTCATGATACAAATATATTTATTTCTTCATTTAACAATAATTGCATTAATTATAATTACAAAAACACACAAAATAATACAAGAATTGACTATTGTAATTCAACGAATATTCGCATTATTACACATCGGCTCTACCTGAAAGCCTATTGGTTGATTTATCCCGCGCTCTAAAACCTGACCAATTGCGTTTGAGCTATGTAAAATTATATTCTTTGATGTTTGTGTTTTTTGACTTTTAGAATTTAGAAGTTTTGTGTGATTTTTCATGGACTGTTCTAATAATCTGTCTATACTAAACGCGCTACCACGTGACGGCCGCCATTCCCCTACGTCATTCATTACATCATTCGTTGCGTCATTCGCTACATAATTCGTTACGTCATTCGTAACGTCATTACGTGAAAGCAACGCTTGATACGCATCAGTTTTATCGTCCTCACCTCTTTGATTTTCACCGTTTTTCTGGCCTACATCACATAATTTATAACCTTCATCATAATTTTTTTGCCTATAATCTAAACCGTTTAATTCAAAACGTTTAACATCATTCTTATGATCGAAATTAAAAGTATTTCGTTGCAATTCTAACTTGCAATTTACAACGTCATTTTGAAGCTTCCTAGTATTACTTAATCTCTCAAACACAGATGACGTCACAATCGCAGCATCGTTTCCATCTCGCGACGTTTCATCCCGCGACATATCATACCGCGACACTCGATCTGGAGACATTTCATCCCCCACCACATCGATCTCCATCCTGTCCTTACTGCAATCAGAATTACTACTCGTATCGTGACGTATATCATCCGTTATGACGTCATAATTCGGCGTAAAGATACCGTCGCGTTTTCTAGCGCCGAGACGATTCAGGCGTTCCTCTTCTTTCCGGCGGCGCCTGATTTGGCGCGCCTCCTCCCTGCGGTGGAGCTCCTCGGCTGATATGGGGTCCCCGCTGCAGGTTTGGGGTTGGGCGTTGTGCGCCGGACGACCCGGGCCTTTTCGGGTGTTTTCCTTTTTGCGCCATTTGGCGCGACGATTTTGAAACCAAACCTGGTTAAAAATGAATTAAATTAAAAATGGAGTAAATTTAAATTTATGTTAATTTATGTAAATTCATTTTGTCTTTGCATTCTAAATATTAAGAATGCAAGAGACGTTGTAAAAACTTTTAATGGGCCAAATTAGGGGAATATACTAGAAACGATATTGCAAATAAAGAAAAAATATATATTGTCATAGGAATATTATATATATTCAACTATATATTAATAATGAGGTGTCATATATTTATATTAATGTCATATAGGCAATAATATACATTATTAATATATTATAAATAATAAGCAATATGTCAATATTATAATGAAATAAATAAGTTGTTTTCAAATACATAGTAATGTAAAAGTAAAATAAAGTTTTGAGGTTTGAAGTTTTCAGTATTTTCTGAAATATAACGTCTATTATTATGTACCATAGTAACAATTTAAACTTCTTATTAAAGCGTGCAGCAATATATCGCCATATAGAGTAAGCTTTTACGAGAATCTAATCTAGATATGTCGATTCTGAGTCAAGCTTTATACCACTTACCCCACCGATTTTTGACATGTTAATCTAACTCAAATCGTTACAGAACTGAAGAGAAACAAATTATTTTCGAGTAATTTTATTAAATACATTTAATAACCACATCCTTTAATCGGATAATTTTTATCCACTAATAATATTTTTTGTTTGTTTTTCATTTTGTCGTTATTAGACAATGGACATCTTATTAAACATCATCAGGAAGCTTGGTATCAATTCAACTGAATTATAATTCTGTCGCAAAATGAATCGCAAATATGGTCTGCATCGTCTGACGCATCAATTTTCCATTAGGTGATCAAAGGCAACATTTCCTTTTTAATATTTTCCTTTTGCTCTTATCAAATGTAATAAAGCGATAATGTTTGGGGGGAGAGATAAAAACCCCGAATATAGTTTTTTAATCTAGGTGAAGATGGAATGTACTTAAAGAAAGTAGTATTTAGTAGAAATCAATAAATTTAAGTAAATGAAAGTTATAAAGACAGCGAAAGTTTTGATAAAAGATTAGACCCGTATTTTGCACGAATTTAATTTTTGTTTCAAAATGACAAAATCATCACATAAACTCAAAATAAATAGTATGAAGTCAAAACCGAAACAAACTTATAGACATTTTTATATTAAAATATACATCAAACAGGCTCCCCATAAAATAACACAAATTAAAATCCATATAAAAATAATCCTAATATTAAAAAATGTTTTAATTATTACTAAATAATTTAAATTCTTTCTAAATTACTCCCCTCTTCCTACTTAAATTTATCGCTCTATATCAGCCACCAATTTCACACAGGAAATTTCGACCCTTTATTTAATCGAATTGGATCTAGTTAAAGTTTTTTAACTCCCGAGCACGCTTTCGCTTCCAGAATATTCTTCTTGATTCAATTGGTCGCCGAGGAAGTATCAGTTAGACGCGAAGACCAGTGAATCGATCGAGAAAAGAGAAGCGAATAAGAGAACGAGAATCGAGGCGACTTTGCTGGGAGACTTTACATAGGAATGGAAAGGGCCCCGTCGACTAAGGGACTTGATCGATATCAAATTAAAGACCGGATAGTAGGTACATCGGTGAATTTAAGGGAGGGACAGAGAGAGGATTCTTATTCCTTAGTAATAAATAGGGAGAGGAAGAAGGTGAGGGGGGGGGGGGGAATTTACTCATCATGATTTTGAAAGCAATTTTTTACATAGTGAATTTTAAGCAATTTTTACCTACATAAAGGAAAGTTAGAAAATATGTTTCTTCGCTTACTAATGCTTTTATATTGAGTGAAATAGAGGTATGTAATAAAGCTATATAATGAGAAAAGAAGAGTTAAAATGAAGATACAATTGCAGGAAAAAGAGGTGATAGCCTTAAAAATGTCATCATTTGTCCTTTGAAGAAAAAAATGCCCCTTCTCTTGGAAAAAGTTTAAATTTATGTCGTCCCAACTAATAATTGTTCGATGTTTTTGGACAGTGTAAATTTAAGGGTATATTTTATTGTTTAATGAAATGAAAGAAAAATACTTGTTGCAAAATTATTGAGAATTATAGGGATTAATGGAAAAAAATCTCAAATATTTGCGGTCGTCAATCTCTTCTCCCTGATTATATATATTCGTAAGAAATATGTCAATAATCTGACAAAATAATCAAGATAAACTTTTATAATAAACCAAGTAATTCCTTAATAGCATACATCATTAACTTATTCAATTAAATAAAATTGAAATCTGAAAAGTTCACACTAATTTAAAGCAATATATAAATTTTAATTCATCGATAAAATGATAGCCTACACAAAAAGAGTTGCCTGCATAGAAAATCAATTTAATTCAAAGTAAAATACATACGTGACAAAATATTATATACCGTAAGTGGATATAATGAAATAATTTAATAATAACAAATCACACCAATATCAATACTTACCAATCAATACAATACTTATTGTATATCAATACAATATCACAATCATATCAATACTTGCAACTAATTTCGTTTTATGGTATACTTCATTTTACATTTAATTAATACAATTTAGTTTCAAATCTTTATTATAAGTCTTAAAAATATATATTCTCTCTTTCTCTTTTTTAAATACAGATATATACTATGAGTCTTCTGTATATACATGCGAAGAATAATACATCGAGAAATTAATAACAACAAAAGTTTAAACAAATATTTCAAATAAACATTCTATTGATAGAATTTACAAGTCAAAACTAAAATCGATTTTAATAAGCTTTTGAACTGACAAGTGTATTTCAAATCCCACCTGGATTCTGGACTCTGCCAAGTCAAGTCTCAAAGCCAGGGACTCCCTCATAAACACGTCCGGGTAATGACTTTCAGAGAATGCATTTTCCAGTTCTTCCATTTGCCAGCATGAAAAGTTCGTTCTCGTTCTCCTTCTTTTCTGCGAGTCTTGACTATCGCAGTCTTCCGTTTCGACTCGGAATGCATTGTCTGGTAATCGATAAATTATTGATAGAACTTAATCTCATATCGATTTTGTTTTGGTTAAGATTTCTTTGTATTAATCGGATAAATAAAATAAAGATGACGATTGTTAGAAGGGGACGGGGATGGGGAGAGGGACGGAGGGGTGGGGGCTGATTGTGAATCGAGTGGCGAACATACAAAATATTTATTTAAGGGAGGAATAGTTTTTTTACTCACAAAATAGAAGAAAATTCTAATTTCATTTCAATCTAATTATTTATCTTATTTATTCATTTTTTAAACTGACAATTGTAATCACATAATATTATAATTTTGGTGAAAGTTATATGGAATTCAAAAGTGAGTGTACTCATTTATGCGGCATATTATTTTTAAATATATATGTGACCAGTGTTCTAGCCCACTTTTAATCATCCGTTGACCAATTTTCAAAGAAATAAAAGGGGGACATTCAGGTAAGCAAACCAAAAAGGGTTAAAATAATGGTTAAAGAAAAAGTGAATTAGAATTATTATTAGAGACAAAATAAAGTTAAAATTTGAGTTAGAATTAGGGTTAGAAATAGAGTTTATAACATGATATAACTCATAATTGAACTCTGATGTTACTGTAAATGACTCATTACTACAAAATCTCATCTTATTATTATCACAGAAATTATCTCTAAGATCATTCACTGGTTCAATTAATCCTCGAATCTGGTTTCATCCAAATTATAACAGATGAAAATTTAACGCTAAGGTACAAACTTAACAACTCGGAATTCTTATAAACAAACTTTTATAAGTTAGATAAACCCTTGTTCGACTGATTGACCATGGTCAGTCATTGACCAAATTGATGGTCAGACGGGTTTTCAAGAAAGCTCACACTTTGTCTATCGACGATCAAAGAAACGATTAGTAAACAATACGATTTGATGGCAATTAGCAATCGGCAAGCGTTTGATAGTCAGCATTTGGATGAGCGGTTTTTGATTAGCTTCAAGCATATACATCGAGATAGTATCAGATAGATTGAGGAGCCGTTTTCAATGCGAATTTCAAAGTAATTGGCTTCTGGGTATTTTATCTCTATATCTTGGTCTACGCATAATTTAACGATTATTCATTTCGATGTCTTTTTCAAAAATCGAAAGTTCATTTAAATTTTTGTTTCTTCATTTCAAAACGTTGTTAAATTAAATGAATTTATCGATAAGTCACGAAATCTGTTATAAAATAGTCTAAAAATAAATAGCAAAAAAATAAATAATAGCAGACTGCATTTACTGTTATATCAAGTTACAGCAGAACTGTCTTCGAAGTCTTTGCTTTTTTAGTGCCAGTATTTGTGTTTTTAATAAATTAACATAATTTACCAAATTTATATTACTAAATAACCGCAATCGCTTTACATATAAATAATCGTCTTACCCTTTACCCTAACCGTATTTTTAACCTTTATTTAAATGTTTAAACACTTTAATTTTTAAACAGATTTTTATTGTTCAGGGATATACCTGTCTCTTTCTCTAACAGAAAATCGTATTAAATTAAAACCCAAAAATATTACTCTTTGATCGCAAAATTAAATCATTGAAAATTAAATCATTAAACGTTAAAACATTCAATTAACCTTCAGATTTTGGCGACGGATTATTTTTCATCGCGGAACCACACCTCAATTCTCCTGAATCCAGAGTCATTCCGGACCCCCAAGTAATTCTCCCCTCCATCATTTTATCCACGGAATACTTTCTTACTGGTTCAATTCCGTTCCGTTCCGTTGTAAACATTCCATTCCGGTAACTTATTTCTCGTTTTTCGAACTCTCTTTCGCCCTGGTTCGATCCTCCGCAAAAGGGGATGCGAAGGCGACCAGCTAGGACCGCGGCCGCGGCGCACTGGGCCGCGTAGAGGTCGACTGGGAGGGGGAGACGGGCCCCCGGGGAGGGGAGGGAGAAAGATTTGAGGAAGAATTGGTTGATTTGATGAGGGAAGCGAATTCGTTGAAACGCTAAACGCGGATCCATTGCGTGAATTTTGATGTAGAATTTACGCAGTAATATTTACGTTGAAATATATTTCTTTTATAAGATGACTGCAATGTGTTAAACTTATTGTTTAGGCCTATTATTAGTAATTATATAATAATGTTAATGTAAAGGTTGAGATCATAGTGAAATAAATTTTTTTCCTATAAGAAAAATCGTTTTGCATTTAGTTCAATGTTATAATTTATAAATATCCTTAATAGATAAGCAGATTATTTAAATAGTTTTGGTACAAATTAGCCTGATGTATGGACCTACAGAAACTAAATAGATCAGTAATAACATGTTATAACACTGAATTTAAGTCTAAAGTATACATTTCGCTATAATATTAAGTTTTAATTTTGCTTTAAAATGTCTTGCATTTCATAAGAAATTACAAGAGTGTAATGGTCAAATATTGATAAATATTCTTCGCAATTTTATCATCTGAATTAAATAAGTCATTACTAAAGTATTCATTTATAAATCAATCAAGTTAGCGCCTGTAATAACAGAAGCTCAAATTGCTTTTAATATCAGTTCAAAGTTATATTAACTAATGAATATTAATTAACGTTAACTTATTAATTAATTCATTATTCAAATGACTCTACACGCAAAAGTATGCATAATACTATATTTATATTTAATTTATATATCTTAACTATATCAACCAATTACTTTGATTATTATTAACTTAAATACAATTACTTACTTTAACTCTAACCTACACTTTTCTAATTACTACAATATTTACGTGCATAACTTTATTCTGAATACAATAATTATTTTATTATTACTTTCTACAAATGCTATAATTTCATTTAAATTCAATATCCGATTTAATTCCTAATATCCCAACACAGTAATTGATCCATTCATTTAATAACGACCCGCCCATAATTTGCTTTCCTTTAAGCCCCTCCCCTTTTTGTAATCGCGGAATCTAATTGGCCGATTTATTAGTTGGCTCCGCTCTTTTTGAGGAGTGCTCATCAATGCGATGAACTGTCAAATGATGAGCGTGAAAATACAAAGGAAAGAGAGTCTCAAGAAAGCGCTTTGTTATAATAGCATTGGTCTTTATTACAATATACAAATGTAATATCGCCTATTTATAATTAAAATTTAACTGTAATTGTGATTATAATTTAAGTTTTGAATAAATATTTTTTTATTTTGATATCTTCATTGCAGTGTTCGTTTCTCTTTCCGTTAGCTTTGAATTTTCTTGTTTTTAGTGCGAATCGTCGATTATTTTACTATTAATCACTAATTTGAAATTTAATTATTATACCAGTAAAAGCTAATTATTTCGCTTAATTGAAGGATAGAAAAATTAACACATGTAAGAAAATAAATAATGAGCAATATTATTACACTTTAGTATTTATCACTTTAATATTAATTAGTTTAATACTAAAATTATTAATTATTTAACAGTTAACTACTGCAATAATATTTTATTACAATATTACGCAAATTAATCCGTTATTATATATGTAGTGAATAAAATCAGTGCAAGTAATAGCCAACCGTTAAAATTATTCAATTTTTACAGCAGAAAAAGGTTGTATAATTCTAATCAAAAAACATTTTAACTTTAGTATTTTTCTGTTGTAGTTATAATGTTTGTCTATTAGAATTAGAACGGTTTTCTATTGTAAAAATTGAATAATATTCTTGTTTTTAATGCACTATAACTATAATTGTACAATACCGCAGACATTTGAATATATTTCAGGATACAAAAAAATGGTCTAGTTAACGAAGCATGTCATCCAATTAATGCGACTCTATTATCACAATCTTTAATCCGTTTCTAATATTTTCTTTTCAAGCCGCAAAAATTGAACAAATTTTTGAAATCGATCAACAACCATTCAACTCGAGATTTGACACTGATTTTCTGATAACGATCGTGTCATTTTTTGCACGACACAATATGCCACATCACTATATTGTATTTTATTCTATTCAAGTCTGTTCAGATACTATACGCGTGAGATATGCGAAATAATTAATGAAAAACTTGAACCCTTTGCACAATAATACAAAAAACTGCATAATACAAAGATCTAGTAGATTATCGAGAAATAAATGAAACGGTTTAGTAATCGTTAATCGCTTATTTGGATTACAATTAAAGGGGCGTGTTTAAGAGAGGGGTATGATAGAGTATTGAAATTGATATAGTCTCGTTATCGTATCGATAAACTTATTACAAATTAGCGCTAAAATATATTTAATTACTTCCATTCAATTATTAATATTTCTCGTCTATGTATAAAATAATTTGACGCAACAGTTGATGTAAGTGTAGAAGTAACGCTGAAGTTTCTTTTCAATATTACGATATTTAAACTATAGGTTTAAAGTTTAAATAGTTTAAACTAGGCTCTAGTTTAA
>JAQIXG010002399.1:0-17841 GCA_034700105.1 Oconnorella tubifera | reverse complement strand
GGGGGAAGATAGAAGAAAAGGGGAGGGAGGATAGAAATGAGGGGGGGGAGCCGAGGGGGGAGGAACAATTGAAAGGGGGTAAGGATTTCAAGCGGGGGGGCGGATTGGAACATTCAGGGGGTGGAAGAAATGAAGATTCAAAATTTAAATCCAAAAAGTTGAGGGGGTATAAAAAGGAGGATTTTGGGGGGTTGGCAAAGGGGGGGGCTGAATTGAAGGGGGGGAGTTTAAGGGAGGTGAAGAAGGACGATAAAGGGAGGGGTGGGGATAAAAATTTGAGGGGGGAGAAGTCTTCGAATAGTAGGGGGGGTAAAAAAGGAGAAAATTCAAGGGGGGAAAAATTGGATAATTCAGGAGGGGGTGGGGCGAAAAGTGAGAGTTTGAGGGGGGGTAGGATTGAAAATTTTAGAGATGGGGGGGAGAAACGTAGTGAAATTCAATCAAGGGGGTCGAAAGTAGTTAGTCAAATTACCCCGGAAAATAAAAAATCAAAAAACGAACATTTTAATGCAGAAAAAAAATCGTTACCACTTGTTGACGAGTCAGAAAAGCATGAAATTAAAATAAATCTTTCTAAGAGAAAGCTTGACGTGGTAGCGCCGGGGGAAGGAGGGGGGGATAGGAATGAAGAAGAAGCAAAAAGAATTAAGTTTTCAGAGTTGATTAAAAGATCGACCGATGCAAAATTTTTATCTCTTTGCGACAGTTTGAAAGTAGGGGGGTCTTTATTATCGCCAACGCCCCCACAAAATACTACCCCACACCCCGGTAATTCTCCCGGGGGTTTATCCACCCCCCCGCCCCCGTCCCCCTTGCAAAAATCCTTGGATAAGCAAAGCGGCTTTTTGAATAAGCCAAGCGATTCGATGAATAAGCCAAGCGGTGCAAAATCGACTCAAAGGGCTTTTTCTAGATTCAGTGGGGCGTGGCTTACCGGCCCCGGGGGGCGGGGGCAATGGGTGCCTCCCAGTGAGGCTATGAGTGGGAAATTAAATGCAGGGGGACGGTGGTTTGCACAGCCCCGGAAAAAAAATTTGACTGAATCTGGCGGCAAATCCAAAGGACTCCCTGAGAGGGAGGGGCCGCCCCCCTGTAGGTGGAATGAATCGCCTATTAGGGAGGGGGCTGATGAAACCACCAGTTTTTCGAACGAGAAAAAAGGTGCAAATATGTGATATTTTGGTTTCTAAATTTGACAACTGAATTTTATTTTAGTAAAAGTTTAGTTTTAGGTTTTAATTACTGTTTTTTCGTTGTTGTTTTTGGAATTTTAATGTATAATACATGTTTATTGTTGTTTTCAGAGATAATTTTGTTAACTGATATATCGTTTACGAATTTTAGTTAATAAAAATGTGGTTTATTAATGAGAAATTTCTTTACAGTTTCCGTGCACTATTTTTATTATTTCGGTAAATGAAAAGTTTTCATTCTAAAAAGGATTAACTGACATTTTTATTTTGCATTCTGATATTTTGTTATATGCAATATTTTATTTTTTAGACCCCCTCAGCCGGCCTATTGTTGCCCACGTAACTGGGGTGGCTCATCTCCCCACAGCAAAAAATTCCAGACCCCCAACCGATCCTGCCAGTCGGCCTACCCTCTAAATAATTTCAAGATATTGCACACCTTGAAGGGAAATCGCCAAAGTTAGGCTTGTGAATTTAGACAGAAGGATCAGCAGTGATATTAATCCTTGGCCTTGCGTCTCAAGTCCTTGCCTTGACCTTGAGACTCAAGTCCTTGCTTTGGCCTTGAGACTCAAGTCCTTGTTTACATTGCAAGGACTTTAGAATACATTTTTTTGTACTATAGAGCTTATATAAAATTCAGTATTAATAATAATAATAATCATATAAAGGTTGTCAACATTATTATAGTTACTTAAGTGTGTTTAACATTATTATCACATCACAAGTATAACATTGCGCTGTGTGTGTCTAATACAGGTGTCTTATCCTGTATTAGACGCACAACATCATGCTATACAGCATAAGACACCTGTATTTAACACACACACAACACAAGCTTCATAGCCGCCCAAATCCTTGGGTGGGGTGTCGGTTCGTCTAACGCAGCCACAAATTCAGTCAATCTTCTTTATATCTAGCCACTGGGTTTATTTCTCTGTTACGGTTAATTATTTGGTGATATTTCATAATCCAAATGCTGAAAGTAATCCTATTATCTGTTGTCGAAAGTATAAGTTTTTGCGCACTGTAATTTTGATAAGGGATGTATTGAATAATTTAACGCAAAATCGGTATTAGGATTAGAGTTTTGTTTTACTGCGGGAGGGCGGTGTTATATTTATTATCATTGCGTGTTATACCATGCTATTATCGCTCAGTTTTTTATTTTTATTTATTAAATGATTCAATATTTTAAAGAATCCACTTCCGGTTAAACAGACGAGGGAAAAACCTTGCCCCTTAATCAGACGAAATGAATAGAACTATTATTTCTGATGCCGATCTGGAGACTGGGACAGATTCTAACGATTCATTCGAAGTAGTGACTCCTGCGAAGGGGAATAATTCTCCCGCGGTGAAATATTCCCACAAGAATGTTCCGACGAAGACAAAATCTGGTTTGTTTTCCCCCTTCAAAATTAAATTTTAAGTTTTAAACATTTGCTTTTAATTAAGATTAAATTTTGATTAGTTTAGTAGATTGCCAGAGGCTGCTCCTTGTCTGTTGTTATATTTTGCTAATTTTAAGAATTAAATAATTCGGTTATATTGTAATAATTTCATAAAATAGTTTAATTCATATTTTTTGTGTACATTTGCTTACAATTCCTTCGTTTTAGTACAATTATGAACTTCAATTTTAGCTATATATATATATATATATATATATATTCGCATAGTTTTATGTTTTATGTTTTAGCTACAGCAACAATTATAGTAAAAAGAAAACGTAGTAAGTTTAATGACTGTAATGATCTTTGGATGAAGCCGTTTGAGCAAGGTATTGCATGAACTTAACTTATATCCAGTGGCGTAACAACCTGACCAGAGGCCCCACAGCCAGTTTTTGTACGCGGGCCCATTAAAATTTTTGACTCCCAAAAAAGCCACCATAAATCCAGTTTCAACTGCGATGCCTTTTTTTCTTTTTTTTTTTTAGTTATAACTAATAGCCTAATAATGAATTGTTCACTGAAATTTTTTTCTTTTGGGTCGGGACCGGGCACCCCAACACGCCCGGGCCCGCAGCATCGCTGTAGCTGCTACCGCGGTAGTTACGCCACTGATTATAGCATCAATGCTGATAATAATTTCATTGAAATTTGTTGATTTCATTTATTATATACACAATTGATCATATAATTGGAATTAATTTGTAACGTTAAATTTGAAGGGTTATATCGTTTCCTTTATTTGTTTGTTTGAAATTTTTATAGTGGGCATTGTTATTATTATTGTGATAAAACGATATATACATAGAACTTTATTTGCATTAGAGCAGAACTTTGTTTGCATTAGAACATTTTAAAAAGCTACAAAAATTCATCAAAAACATAAGATATACACGCAGTCATATTATTGAATATAATAAAATAATTTGTTTTTAGAGCAAACTTTTACAATATTTAAAACATGGCTGTGACTGTATTTGTTCTTATATACAAGGATGGAGACGCGAGATAGTGCATCGTAGGGAGGCCGCTTCATCACTTAATCATGAGGATACCGCTTCATCACTTGATTGTAGGGAAACTGCTTCATCATTTGATTGTAAGGAAACCGCTTCATCACTTGATAGTAGTGAAGCCGCTTCATTGCTTGATCACAAGGAAGCCGCTTCATCACTTCAGAGAAGTTCATCCAAACAAGCGCCATTGAGTGATGTATATTACTTCACACCGACTGGAAAGAAACTCGCGAGTTACTTTTATTATTATTATATTGAAAATATCGCGATTATAGTCTCGTAATTTATACGATAGATTCTTATCCGTTGTGGCATCGGGTACGCTAAATTAAAGCATTAATTAATAGATTTGCAAATTAAAATGATTATTCAATCAATTGAGCGAGTATATCGCTAGTTTATTATACACGCATGACAATGCTACATTTGATAAAATGCTGGATCAATGCGTTTTGTGAAATTAAATTTTTCGTTAGTAATTATACATTTTTTTTTAATTTCAATAAGTTTTTAATGATATTTGATCCATGTATCGGTGAGATCTGTAGTCTTATTTTATGATAATTCTTTTAGTACAGTCTTATTTTATTGTTTTTCTTTCTTGCAGAGATCCATGCCAATGATCATCGCTTATTGTAAGTTTATTTAACTTTTCAAGGCTTAACTTATTGTAACGAATCAATTAATCGTTGTCATTTGAGTATAGTACTTTATTTTAAACTAAGTTTGATTTTTTGTTGAGAAATAAATACGGTACTTTATAATGATTTGTATACGATTGCAGTAATTTGTTTATGTAATAAAATTCTGTTTGTTTTTCTTGATGAATAAATCTAGAACAATCTATATTTTCCAGTGAATGAATCTTGCGTTACGAGTCTTTCCGTCGAATGTTTTACATTTATTAAACGCGTTATCTATCACGAACCAGACGAGATAGTGCGCGACGCCGCGTACCCCCACAAACGACGATCCAATCCCACTCCCTCCCTCTCTCTTCCTTCCCCCGCTGACGATATTTCATCCGCGTTTTCAACATCTCGCAATTTCAAAAACGCGAACAAAATGAAGAAAACAGTTGGTAAAAAAGCTGGGGGGAAGACAGTAAATGGAAAAAAGCGAGGGAAAAAGAGAAAAGTGTTTCCTGTGGGAAAGAATGATGATGATTTCGAGGGGAAATACGAGGAGGGGGAGAGTTTTGAAAGCAATAGGGCGGTTAATAATTCGTTTGGGCAAAACGATTCGTTTTCGCAAAGCGAATCGTTCGTTGAAAATAAATCATTTTTTCAAGATGATAGTTTTACATCTGATGTTTCTTTACTTAGCAATGATGTTGGATTTAAAAATGATGTTGCTGATTCAGTTAGGGATTTAGCTAGTTGTCAGCTTTCAAAGAATTTGAATAAGATAGCGAAAAGAAAAAGCAAAACGAAAGGAAGCCGTAATTCAAAGAAATTGAAAAAACTGTCAGATGAAAATGCTTACGAAAAAAATGCATTGAGTAGTAAAATAAAGAAAAGTGCTGAGAAATCATTAAATTATAAGAATTTTATTGAGTTACCAGCATCGAGTAATGATGTAATTTTGATTAAGAATGAATTTAAGAGAGAAAATAAGAGTGATAATTGTACATTAGATAATAGCATAATTAAAATTGATTTAGACGCTTCCGTTACCGATAGCTCCGTATTAAATAATTCAGATTGTGATGCAAAAAGAGATTACCGGAGAAATACAAATTCAGTCGGTTTAAATGATTTAGCCAATGAAGAACAAAAGAAATCATTGAAAGTTTCTTTATGCACTGTAAAAATATTAAAAATTAAGGACAAAAAGGGAAAAAGTTGTTTCAGAGTCGATAACTCAAATCGAGATAATAACTTTAAAGAATTAAAAATTTCGACTTTTGAAACATCGGCGATTAAAACTGAATATATAAATTTAGTTGCCCCTTTCATTGACACTTTGTCGAGCCCCGCCTCTGTTAGTAGGGGGCGTCGCAGAAGTAGAAAGGGGTGGGCAAGCGGGTCATTGCCTAAAAGTAAAAAATGCAGCTTAAAGTCCGGATCTAAGGAGCGTTTAAAAAAGAATTGTTTTTCTTTTGATCAATTTTCTGAATGCGTTGATACATCAAAAAACAACGCGAGTTCGTCAATTCTAAATGACAATGAATTTTTTACAGAAGATGGAAGTTTATGTCAAGTATTTTTGGAAAGTAATAGGATGTCTAATTCGTGTACTGATTTAAATAAACACGACATAGATTCTGGTTCAGAATTGTGTGCAATAGATTTAAAACAGTCTGTTATATCGACGTTTCAAGATGACAGAACGACTGATAATCAATCTAATGACTTAGTAAATTATCCCGCTATTGAAGATACTTCAAATGTAGTTTCATTATCTGCTGATTTTTTAGAAACATCTGTTTTTGACTCTGCTGTTTCAAAGCCACTTTCTTTAGATCATCTTATTTCTGATTCTTTAAACCCTCCTGTGTTAGTACCAGAAATTTTATGTTGCGAAATCGCTGAACCTCCCAGATTTGATGATACTAATTTTATTACTTCCACTGGACCTACCTTTTTAGAAACATCTCTTCTAGAACCTTTCGTTTCGGAATCTTCTAGCTTAGACCGCCCCATCTCTCTTGCTTCATCAACAAACTCCTCAGTATTAACTGAAGTAGATAAAACGCAGAATCCCAATTTAAGGATCGTAGGTTCGGTATTGAATGATCAACAGGAACAAGTTTCTGTTGTGAAGAAATCATCACGATCAGCAAATCGCGCTTCTATTTATCAACGCGTACAATTGCCCAGCACTGATGTGCTGTCGAATTATCAAACCAGAGTTTATAGTCCGGAAACATTTGCTCCAAAATCTCTGCAGTCTGATTTATTGTTGAAAGATTGTGGAATTTCGGACAATTATTCGGATGGTTTTTTAGGTTCATCGAATAGGACAAATACTACAATTGCTACAAATACTACAAATACTATAAATATTACAAATACTACAAATACTACATCTAAATGTTTGGATACATTAGTGTTGAAAAGTGACGCGTTGCAAAGTGTTTCAGCGACAAAATTGAATGGTTCTGGTAATGGGTTTGAAATAAAGAAAGATGATCCTTTAGTATCTGAAACAGTAGAATTATTATCACCAACTATTGTATCATCAATAGCTACATCACCAATTGAAATGTCTTCAGCCATTGCATCATTGTTCTGTACATCACAAACCATTGCATCATCAGCAACATCATCACTAATCGCTACATCACCAGCCATTACATCATCAATTTGTACATTACCAATTATTTCATCAACAGCTTTTATATCACCAACATTTGCACCAAGAACCGTTTCATCACCAACTGTATCGTCAATCCTTAAATGGCAAACTACTTCATCACAAGCCACTTCATTACGAACCGTTTTATCATTAAATATTGCGACACCAACATCACTAACAGTTATATCACCTGCCATTACATCACTAAATATTACTTCAGGAGTCGCTTCATCACAAACCTCTTCATCATTATTTATCAATGCAGGCAACATCATTCCTTCTTTGCTAAGTTCACATTGTACAAATACTATCCTCTCATATCCTAGCATAGTCAGTTGTCTTGTTAGCTCTTCTTCCACATCAATTAGCTCTCAAATTATATTCAACGGTACTAACAAAAGAGACGAATCATTACTTCTTTCCTCTTCTATTTCTTCATTATACCCTCTTACTACCTCTATGCTGCATCTATCTTCTCTTATTTCTACCTCTCTTTCATACTCTGTTACATCTGCCCAATCTTCTAAGTCTCTTTCTATTTCATCTTTAACTGATTCTCATTTATCTTCAAGCCTCGATGCTTTTGCCGATATTTATACTTCAGCCTGTGTTGTTTCTTCACTTCCTGTGTCTTCTTTTACCTCTAGTCTTTCTCCCTCTGCTTTCTCTTTTTCTCTTCATCCATCTTCCAGTCACTCATCACTTCAAAGTTCTTCAACATTTTCTACTCCAAATCTTTCCATTTCATCAATTTCTGGTAGCAAACAAAGATCTTTATTTGATTCTTCTTTGGGAAATACTGTCACAGAGTCAGTTTGTGATCTTTCCACAAATGTGGCTTTTCCATTAGTTTCAAATACGGATGTTCTGTTAAAGTTACCATCTGTTGAATTACATGAAATGGCATCAAATTCATCTTTTCATGAAGTTAGGCAATCACCAAATAGCAGTTTTGAAATGACTTCAATACAAAGTTATAATTCTACTCCTATCAGTTCTATTTTAACTCCAGTAAGTTATAGCATGATATCTAAGAGTCTTAACCTGACACCCATTAGTCGTAATTTGACTTCTGTCAGTCCGAACTCATCGCTTACTCATGACTCCACTCTTGCAAGTCATAAGTTAATTTCCTCCAGTCATCATTCACTGAATCCAAATTACTCATCACCAGAATCGACACAGAATTCAAGTAATCGTCACATTTCCACTGTCAATCCTCACACACTAACTAGACAACACTGCTCAGAAAAGCCTCCTATTTCTTCTCATGACGTCATCTCCAATCCTTCGGCATTCAGTCTGCCCCGGCTCTCAGCTCGTGTCCTTACTTTGCCTAAATCTGCCATATCATCCTTAGATCTCTCTTCTTCCATTATAATTCAACTGGATGGCTCTAAGGTTACTGTTCCCCCGAGTTGCTTTACGGTAACCCCAGAAGGAGGTCTTAGACTTATCTTGCCAGCAAAAGATCGACTGGTTTTGGAAAATTCAGTTTCTTTGATAGAGCAAACTGGCGAGATGTCATCAAGAATTTGGGAAAATGTGGAGAAGGATACGTCAAGTCATCCAGTTTTGAGAGAAATTGTAAATAATATTCCGGATGATATTGCCTTAAAAAATGTGGGAAGTAATACATTAAGGTGTTATGGATTGACTGGATCAAAGAATACAGAAAAAAGTGTGGGAATTGATGATAATTCTTCCAGTTTGAATAATTTTATTGCAACTACGCAGCTATTAAATTGTAATCCAAATCCAGATGCATCTAATCATTCCGATAAAGGTTATTTAGTATCAGCAGAAAGCGAACATGCTAATGCCGATTCGCAACCAGAAAACGCTTCAAATCCCACTAATTCTTCAACTGATTCTTCTCTGTTCAATAACTTTACATGCGTGCAGAAAAATTCTTACTATTCTAATAATTCCGAAATTGAGTGCAATGCTGTGGCCAATGTCATAGGGAATACTTACTGCATGCAGCATATTTTTCGGTATTTAAATCTTGCTGATAGACTGACGGCTTCCGGAGTCGGTAGGAAGTGGTACGAAGCTTCTAGGTTACCAGTATTGGTAAGAAACTAAGATTTACTTGCGATTGAAGTTTTTATTCGGTTATCTAAAAACAAACAGCAATTTTTTTGTTTTATTAGTTTAATATTTGGTTGATAGGTTTTATATTTTCAGTTCTCATTTATCTGTCTCTCTGTCTATTGCCAAGGGTTATTATAGAAGTGGTTAGAGCACTGGATTTTAAATTGATAGGTCCAGGTTTGAATCCAGGATATCTCACTATTTGCTCGAACTAGCTGAATCCTTTAAATAGTAAGGTGCTTAATTTGACAGCTGCATCTAAGATATCATTTTTATAATATGGTAATCCAGACGTCAAACCTTAACCTTATCTTATCTTAACCTTGTCGTTAAATTGAATTCATTTATTAATTTGTTTTATTTATTGCAAGTGGAAGAAAGTTAATCTAGGTGGAATGAGAGTGTTGGATTGGATTGCTGCGACTGATGCAATGCAGAAACATCGCACCATTTATCTAGTTTGTGATTTGTCATTTACTTGTTTTTAATTTTAAGAGTTGTTGAGTGTTTAATTGTGTTTTATTTAGCTTTTGCTCGACTGATTGACTTGACTTATTGACTTATTAATTAACAGATTTGATGGAATCATTTGCTACCTGACTGGCCGACTAACTGACTGCTTAACTAATTCACTGATCGATTGATTGTGTGATCGATTGACTGAGTGACCGAATAAGTGACTAGCTGACTGAATCATGCACTGAGCAAACCAACCAGTTATTCAGTTCTCAATAACCACACTGTGTTTATATTTCTAATCTTAGTAAATATTCTTTATATTTCATAATTTAATCTCTTAAATTCCGAAATGTAAATCATTTTAAGAGATTAAAATTATTAAATAGAAAGAATACTTACTTATCATAGAGTCTGATCGACCTGGTGCACGATCACAGCGCTACTCAAACCTGGCATCATCTTACAGAGTCCTTCACCAGACTACTTTCTCTGGAGCGTATTGACTTTGGTATCTGTCCCTCCACCATCCTTTACGCCGCTGCGGAAAGATTGACAATGTTGAAAGCGCTATCAGCAGAGGCTATCACTGATAGAAACTGCACAGATGAACAGCATTGCGCGTCATCTACATCCACTACTGCGTAAGTTATGAGATGTTAACTACTTAATAGATCTTAAGAATTTGATAATACATATTCTTTGCTATAAGGAATATAAATCGTATTGAAATAGAGAATGAGGTGAAAATACGTCGGTTTTTATAACGTAGATTATTTTTAATATTTCTCTGATTATATACTGTTTATATATATATACTGTACAAATTTTTTATAGTTAAAATGACTTCCAGGAATCTGACATTATTCTGTCAAATTGCTGCTTTATTATAATAAGACTATTTACAATATTCGTATTCTTTCTTGATCGTATCTCTTTCTCATGCATACAGATCTCTAACAATGGCTAAGTTAGATCTGGGTAAATTTTCTCGCTGTCGATTACTAACGTCACTACGACTTAAAGGTTTACAGGAACTAGTTTTACCGGCATTTTCATTCAGCGGGGGAATGAGTGAACTGAGTCGACTTAAACATTTACGCGTTTTAGTAAGTATACTTACTATACTTGGTATGGTATACACTATACTTTCTTTGTTCTTTTTATGTTATACTTATTTATACTTATTTTAGATATTGTCATATTAGATATTGATATTATATTAAATATTGTTATATTAAATATTGTTATATTAGATATTGCTAGACTATTTTGTGTGTCTTGGTTTTATGTTTGAAGTTATTAAATGATTAAGTTGTTGATCGTTTAGTTTATTTGTTTAAAGATTGAAGAGATCTGGTTTTGTTGAATCGTGTTAAATTTGCTATATTTAGCTTCTTTATATTACAAAAATAATTGCAAGCTAAATTTCATTAACACTCAAAATCTCTGAGAAATAACTGAAAGTTGAGCTGAAATATGAATTAACTGAATAAAGAATATGTAGCTATATATGGATTAAATAGCTTTGTAAATAAATTGAATATTGGATAAATTGAATGTGTACGTGATTTAATATTGGCACTATCATTATTGGATTACTATTTACATCACCCTCTGATGTGACTTTTGCATTAAGCTGTGTGAAAATAAAAAATAATTTTCATTGCAGTCAATTTAGTTTAATTTAAGTTTAATGTCATGGATATTATATTATAAATGAAGCGTCATGTTTATTATATTATAGTATTATATAAATGATGCATAAATGAAGAAGTAGAGTATTTCTTACAGGTTATAACACGATTGAAAGATGTTTCCGCGAATGAGTTTCTTTTCTTACAATATCTAAAGGAATTACGATTTCTAGAAATTGGCGATTGTTTACAATGGACTAGTGAGGTATTGATCATCAACACTTTACAAGTATTTGTCTGCAGTTTAAACTTTAACGCTTATTTTTAAGAATAGAAACTTACAGATATTTTAAGACAGTCGTTATCGTCTTTTGGCTGGCATCCACTTTTAATTTTACTATTAGTGCCTCCCTTCCCCCCTTTAATACGCTTACAAATTTATTGTTTTATATTAACAAGTTTGTATTCTATATATTGTGCAAAGGCTAATGAAAAAATGATATAAATTATTTACTCTGTCTTTGTCTTTAAAATTAGATACCTATTGCATCATTCGATGTTATATTCATAAAGTAAATGTTGTTGTCATTGTTGTTGTTGTTGTTGGTTGTTTATTGAGCAACTACTTTATTTATTAGACCTACAAGCAACTTTGTACACTTCCAAATTTGGAACATCTCAGACTCGAGTGTGGAGCAGTGTCTCAAGAGACGGATACTTGTCTGTCTTCTGTACTTCTCAGAATACCTAGGTAATGAACTAATAACTAACTTTTTGAATGATTACTTTACCGTGTATCAATAGTACCTTTAACAGTAATCTTAACAATAGGCCTACTGTTATTGTTTGTTTATTTCTTATCGATGGTGCCGTGCCATTAAGCACACTGTTATTTTAGGCATTAACAAATAATCATCAATTCAAGTTTAGGTTGTTAAAATTGAGATAAGTTTTAACATAGTTATCATGCCACGCTATAAATGGTGAGCAGATTAGCATTTATCAACAGCTATTTGATCAAATTTTTGTAATTTTGAGCGAATGTTAAAATAACATACAAACAATAACGGTAGGCGTATTTAAGATTTTTCATGCATTCTTTAACGGTACCGGTATTATATTCTTAGTGACAATTTAAGACAGTTAAGGCAGAAGGGCTAAGATTTCCCCTCCGCCTACCCCACACCGTAAATTCTTGTAATTTTGATGATTTTAAATATTTCTAATGAAGTAGTAGTTTTTTATTGACTGGAACTGAATTTTTTTGTAGATTAAAAGAATTGGAATTGGTAAAGTTTGTAATAACGGAATCTTTAATATGTACATTGATCTATCTAAAGAGTCTGGAGAAGCTTGTTATATATTGTTGCTCAGATATTACTGTAAGTTGATTCTTAATTTATTTAGTAATTATTTTTGTATTATTATAGGCTATGAATAAGTTCATTTGTGAAAATATTAACGGCTGTATGCGTGTATTTGACTTATACATTGGTATATATTTATTTTAAAATATGAAGCAACTTTGTAGTCTATATCACAGAAAGTTTTCATAAAGTTGAATTGAAACTTTTAAATTTGCAAAAAGTTTGATTTCATAACTCTGCTGTATTTATAGACCGCAAGTATTTCCTTATGTGTTGTAATTATTAAGAGGATTATTAAGCAGTTGTAGTCTATGAGACTCAGAATTTTTAGTACCTATAAGAAAAACTTGCTTGCTTTTGAGCATGCACATTTCTAAGGCATGCACATGTCTTGTATGAGCCTGTCTTGTATGCTCATATGCACATGTCTCGTATGCACGTATGCACATATGCACATGTCTCGTATGCTCGTATGCACATGTTTCATATGCATGTTTCTTGTATTTGAGCATGCATATATCTCGTCTTTAAACTGTCTGTAAGATTTTTAATCTTCAGTCTATTTTATTATTCTGTGTTTTACAATTTGCTATTGCAATATGTAGAATGAAGAGTCTAGCAGGCAGAGTTTATTACTATCACAGTCTATGACATGGTTGCGGAATTTTGATTGGATAGCAGAGAAGAATGATCAGCCAATTGCAGAAGGCTAATGAAGTCTATGTGTAAATTGAGAATCTTTTTTGTAGAAGATTATAATTCATATATTGTTGTTAATATTAGTTATAACTGTATATAAATGTAATTAAAAGAGTATTTTGATGTAATTTATTTAAAACTGAAAAGATATGAAAGAAGATTGAGAGCATCTAAAGACGTAAAATAAATGTTTTTACTGATGATAGGAAAATCCAAGATGAACATTTCTAAAATAATACTTTGATTCCTTTTGGGAGTAAAATTGATTTTTTAATACTCTTTTTGAGGAGTCGAATGTTTGCTAATTTAGTGCTCTCTGTGTACCAAATTTACAGCTTATCGCTAATATGCCTTTTATGCTGATATGATGTTAAGTAACAAAAAATAAATAACGAAATTAGGTTAGACGGAATGTAAATAATGATATAAAAAGTTAGTTGTAGTTATTGTGTATATGAATCATTGGACTAGTTGTGTTCATTAACTGCACATTTAAATTATGATATTATAGTGATAACTTGTGTTTTATATACAATTTTATACAATTTTGATATTGTGCTTCGCATTTATTTATAAATTAATGCCTTTCAGAGTCTTATATATAAAATATTATTTTTACTCAAATAAACATTAGTAATCAACAAATTTATTAACATAAACAAATTCACAAATATAAACATTTAGAAAGTTTCTGTTACTAAAAGTTTCAAATTAATTAATCTTTAATAGTACTCCTGAAAACTAGTTACATAATTTGCTTTACTAATAAAAGAAGCATTAGAAATAAAATGATTTGGAATACCGTACGAAATAACAGTTTGAAGTGAAAATTTAGAAGTCCTTTCAAATGTGAACTGAACTTTAAATACTGATTTAGGATTATAATTAATTTATTGTTAATATTATTAATATTTACTACACTTTTCTAATAAATTACAATTGTTTTAATAACTTGAAATATTTTTTCCATTGCTTGCTGTTATAATGTGATAATAGTGATAATTCTAATTGATATGAATCAATAATTGTTTCAGAGTCGAATTCAGTATTTATCACATATCTTATGATGCTAGTAAAGCTTACTAAATAACTTTACATTTGAATGCAATTTAATTGCAAAGTCTTTGTGCTAGTGGTCAATTTTTTCAATGAAATTCTCTCAAAAACTGCTATCTTATATAACCAAGATAAGTTATAAAGTATATTAACTTTACTGTAATATCATCTAAATACATTTAACATCAATACTCTACTTATTATCTTGTTAATTTTTTACAAACAAACTAGATATTGCAAATAAACTAAACATGAAGACATCTAAATCGCGCGTCAATGAAAAAATTCCGTTAACTCGTAAACATCACGAAAGTATCCAGAATGCGCCAAACTTGCGCAACAGGCAGCACCCAAATTAAGTGGTCATCTTTTTGGCACGCACGATGATGACAGGAATGGTTGCGTGACGTACGACAAACTCACTGACACCTCCCATGGATGACTTTGTTCCGCTGAGACCTCGAGTTCCCATGACGATGAGGTCGGCATTTTCATCCTCGGCAATCTTGCACAGACCCTCTCCGACATTCTTGAACGACTCTCCGCGGACCTTGTACTTGAGCTAGATGATAAATAGGTAATTGAATTACTTAAATGATAGTTTATTAATGTAAGCAATATTTTTAAGGGTTTATAGTAGTGGCGTAGCCAGAAATTAGCGGGGGGGGAGGTTTTGACCAATAGTTTAAGTGGTGACCTTTTGTGATGTCCTAAACAGAGACCTATAACATTACAAAAAAATTGTACCTCTAATGGAGGGGTAACAACCCCCCCCCAACGCCTTGCCTACGCCATTGGGGTAGGAGTGATCACCGATCGCTCTAGATTAATAAATTTTAATAACTATGATAACCTATTATAGAATAAAAATTCAGGTAATCCATTATTATAATAATCTGTGTAACTTATTTAGTTTAAAATAATATCATATTTCTGAATTATGTTTCATGAAATCAACCAAAAGGACTAATATAAGGGTCTAGACTCTTATTCCAGCAGTAGGCCTTGTTTAAAACGTACAGTATGGTCTATGCCTATGCACACTTTATCGAATTGCTTGTACAGTTTGTAGCAAGTTAAAACTTATCTGGTTCGATTGATAATAATTATCAGCAATCCCTACCTTTCGTTTCATACACTCAGCCTCGTAATCTTCCTCCAGCTTTCTGGTCTTAGCGTTCATGTTATTGAGAAGCTTGGTCCATTCCTCAGCAGGCACACCGATGCCGCCTTGCAACAAAATAATAAACATACAACCAGCATCATAATAATAATAATAATAATAATAATAACAATAATAATAATAATAATAATAACTGGTACATACTGTATGTATTATAATAGTGCATCAGGGTTACTTTTTATTGGTGAACAGTAGGCCTATGTATCCTGTGAATAATTGTAAAACAGTAATAACCATGACTTTAGCTTATAATTGCTCTGTAATATCACAATATTGCAATAATCACTAATTAATCAATAATCACTGATTAATTAGTCTAATTAATAAGTCTCTGGTTAATAAGTGACCTACTTTTAAACGAGAAGACAGGAAGAGTAGGAGACTCTGGACAGTGGACTAGAACAATCAGGTCATCTTTTCGCCAAACGTTGTTTAAGTACCCTGTTATACATGTCAAACTAACTCTTACTCGATAAGCCTAGTCATAATCTTACTTATTTCAGCTTCATAATAAGAAACACATTATACATTGGTGTTAAAGCATAATATCCTTATATAGGCCTAATAGTTATTTATATATTACCTATACAATTCAACGTCATGCACATTCAAAATAAGCACATAAAGTTGTATAAAATCAGATTTTGATATTTATAATAACTATACACTTAACAGTGTTAGTTAGGCCTACATAATATATATATATATATATATATCATAGCTATTGAAATTTCAAAACACAACATTCGTAGATTCACCAATTTTAAAACAGAACACAACATAACACAATATTGCATTTTGTTTAGCCATTACATTTTGTATAAAACGATAATAATCTGGAATCTTGATTCAATAATTCAACTTACACTCGAAAGCGAAGCGCGAATTAGCGCTAGGATCAATTGCGCAGGCGACGATGCGGGTGAAAGACCCCCAGCTCGACTTCCTTCGGACCTCGCCCGTCGCGGTGCTCGTAGCTTTACCGACGGCCTGCAAGCCAGCGGGCGCTACCTTGGCAGTGAGCCCTCCAGGCGCTGTAGCCATTTCTTAGCATCAGCAAAAAACAAACTATAAGACTATGGCTTGATAAATTTTTTCTAAGTTTTCACTATTTTTACATCAGCACTACAATATGATTTGATTTAACCATCACTAATAATTAAATTTAAAGCTATTTTCATTATATTTGTTAGATTGAAAATTCTATAGCTAATAATGTCTTGAAATTTGGCCATTTGTTCAAAGTTCTGAAATTTGACAATTTAAATCTTCATGCATATTTATCTCCCAATAAAATTAACATTTAAGGTTGTTCACAGTGAACATTTTAAATTACAGTCTATGCCATCTCATTCACGTTAAATTTTACAATTAAAATCTTCATTTAAAAACACAAGTTCATTCATTAATTATATCTAAGGTTAAATACTGTAGACTAACGCTTAAATTTAACGTAATGTCGTTACTGTTATTAATTAACTTAGGTCTTACCTTATTATGATTGTCGACTGAATAAATTTTCCCTTTTAGAATCTAACAGCAGTTATCCATGTTTTACTACAAGTCGATGATTTTGTTCTTTATTCAATGTTTTTTATTGTAGTTTGTGAATAACGATGACGTCATAGCATTAAATCAACGTCATCAAACTAAATGTGATAAGATGTTAAAATAATTTCATATTGGTTAGGAAAACTGAAATTTCCTATGATAAACAGGAAAATAATCCTTGAAATTTTGAGCCCGACCCGAGAGCAATGATATATGATAAAGAAATGAGCATATTAGTGATGATTAGACGGTTTATGGCTTTGATTTAAGATATTGAAATACATCTTTTATTTCATAGTTGCACATTTTATTTATATACGACACAAGCTCGCGTTAAGTTTAAATACAAACATTGAAGATTTGAATTTGAAACTATCTGATATATTATTTGCTATTAATACGAATTATAGATCAAAGTTTCATCAAACTAAATTTAGCATTGTAAGCACAACGGGTAACATTGTGCTAACTCTTGGTATGGCCTACGCCACTGCATCCGCATCTACAGCAGCGGTTCCCAACTTATGGGTCGCGACCCCAACAGGGGTCGCTTGACAATTTGCCAGGGGGTTGCCCGAGACCTTTTGAGAATTTTTTTTAATATAAAACGCGTTTTTGTGCAATGCACGATACACACTAAAAATATAATGTTAAACATTTATTACATTTGTAAATTTATTAATTATTTATTTATTTATTAATTAATTGAGACGGGAAATAAACGCCTCAATCTTATGCGGGCATTGACAGAAACCAGGTGGGGTTCTTCTAGGAATACACTTTTGATGATATATAAAGCATTAATTAGATCTATTATAGATTATGGGTGTAT
>JAQIXG010002398.1:0-17846 GCA_034700105.1 Oconnorella tubifera | reverse complement strand
ATTTTGTTTAGAATTTTGTTTAGAATTTTGTTTAGAATTTTGTTTAGAATTTTGTTTAGAATTTTGTTTAGAATTTTATTTAGAATTTTATTTAGAATTTGATTGATTTAAACTTCCGTATTAGGGATACGTTGTATTTTTAATATAACATAACCCAAATACATTAGTTAATTAATTAATTTTGTCGATTAAATTGACTCATTATTATAAAGATTTTTGATTTCTTGTTGATTTGTTACTTACGGAAAAATAATTGATCAGCTTAATTATAATCGTTTTTTTAATGATTGATTTAACTTCTTTCTTTATTTTGTATATTGATTCTGAACTTTGTGTGAATGAAAGATACACACAATAATTATTTATTACAATGAATAACATACATAATTAATATATATAATCATGGATAATAGTATGTTACATAATTAATATATATAATCATGTATAATAGTATGTTACATAATTAAAATATATAATTATGTATAATAGTATGTTACATAATTAATGTATATAATCATGTATAATAGTATGTTACATAATTAATATATATAATAATAATCTATAATTTTAATAGTTTAGGATATAATATATACTTCAAGACTTATATAATTCTTGGAGCACCAAAATGGCTGTTATAACTGTAATAACCTGACTCTTTTAATATAAAAACTTCAGACGTTCAATGACCTGTTTCAATTTAAATACTTTTCTAATTCAAATAATTTAAGATGTCTATTGTAAAAAAACTACTGCACTTATAGTTCTATTGTGTTCTATTCTGTTCCACTCCGTTCTATTGTGTTCCAGTTGGTTCTATTTCGTTATATTATATGTTTTGTTTCGTTCTATTGTGTTCTATTAAAAAATCGTGATTTCAAAACTGAACACAATTGTCGCATCAGCGGCTTAGACATTAATTCAAAGTGGGGATCAATTAAAAATGTATTTTAAAATTATAAATCTATAATTTTAAAAATATATATTGGACAGATATATTTATAGAATATATATTTTTTCTTCCTAAAGTTAAACTTAAAGTTTGAACTCTTTTTACGGACGTAAACTATCAAAAGCTATATTTATTGTCTCAATTTTTTTTCAATTACAATTTTTTTATTACCAATTATTTAAATCAAACGCAAAAAAATCAGCAAAGTAGAAAAAACGCTTTCTCTCCCTTTACTCATCAAACTTTATAGACTTATAATCCCCTCCTCCCCTTATTTACTGATAAGATGGTTCAGAGAGCCTCTAAAGTCACATTTGAACGTAACAAAATCGCAGTTTTTTACCTCCAATGGGGTGGTTATAACCTCCCCAACCCCCCTCCTTGCCTACACATTGAGTGTAAGTTTAACGCCTGTTGTGTTTTATAATTATTCTATTATGTGTAATAAACACTATTGCGATGAAAAAAGCATTTTTTAAATGTAGGCGAAAGAGTTGAAAAGTATTTTGCAACTGAATTATTAATCGCTTTATTACTGATAGTTTCAGGTTTAAATTACAAATATAATCAAGGGGGAAGGGGGCTAGGGGGAATATTCATTTATTGCTTTATTACTTTCAGTAGTAAATAGTATGAATTTATTTCTTTACTACCTTTTTACTACTTTTTATTTAATTACAAGATGATTGCTTTTTTGACTGTAAAAATCAGTTTTTATCTTCAAAAATCAGTGTGCTTGTGTCTACATTAAAAAAAGTACTTCGTGTATTGTTCTATAAGTATTCTATAAGTATTAAAAAATGTACTGCGTGTATTGTTCTATAAGTCTTCTATAAGTATTAAAAAAAGTACTTCGTGTATTGTTCTATAAGTATACTGTAATTAAAATTATACATTTTATATATAACATTAGAAATTAAAATGTTTATTATTATAATTAACATTAGAAATTTTATTTTTGTAAAAACCTAAATATTATATTAATTGTCTAAGTTTTGGGGTAAGGGTTAATAACACCCCGCGCCCTTAATTTGACCCCAAAAACACCAGTAGTTGTTAAACCGGTATAGCATTGTGAATCATTGTTACGTTAAAGAATCGTTAACGACAGATTAATGTGATTCATGATATAAAGTTACGGTTTTGGAATCGTGAGTTGGTGGTTCGAAGTCGAGTACAGGTATCAAGGGCGCGGTTGCTTATCATCTCCCACCCCCTGCGTAATTATTTTCTGCGAATGTTTGTGTAACTTTGCTTTGTGATAAACAAAAAATTGAGCAAAATTCAGCTTTTTCGAATATATTGCGTTATATTGATTTTAAACTATTAAATTGACTACAATTAAAATATATTACTGACACCTTTAAAAATACTGTTTTAACAAATATTTAGCAATCACATAAATCAAGTCATTTTAATAAGAAATTTTTAATTTCTGAATGAAAAAATCACCAAGCAATATTTATCGCAAAGGCTTAAACCAAAAACTTACAGAACTATGTCAAATATTTCACCATTTTCGATAGAAATGCTAGAAATTTCAACCAAAAAAATTTAAAACGCCCAAAATTTCGCATAACAAATCATTCTAAATGTGATACGTTGCTAAATACTAGACGTTATAATAAATAACAAATTTTTTCTGAAAGAACATCCAGGTGTATTTTATTGTGAAATTAGAACTTTAAATCATAACTTAGTTGCATTTTTGAGCGGTTTTTCACACCCTTAATTATATAGTTAAAATATTAAGCGTAAACATGTTATTATAATATTAATAATGATAAATTGATTATACTTTGCGGTTAAATATGCGAACAAAACTATTAATCTTCATCATTGCAGTAAAAATTTCATATTTTTATGAAATGTTTTGTTGTTATATAACATTTGAGCCCCGACATATCGGTCCCGACAAATCGGTCCCGACAAATCGGCCCCGATAAATCGACCAAAACGTGCCATTTTTCAGTCAACTTAACTCGCTTAATTTAGCTGCGAAACTGTTTTAATTAAACATCTTTTTATGTTGTATTTTTCGCTTTAATTCGGGTGATTAAAGGTGAAATAAATTTGTGATTTAAAATAAGACCATTTTAAAATTATCTTTAAACGCTACAGGCTGTCTTAGCTCCTCCCCTTAGGCCGCTAAGCCTACGCGCGAAACACCAATCCAATTCAAGAAAAGCTTTTCGAAATTTCTGCGAAATTAACGCGTACAAAAAAGGGTTAAGACAACTGTTGAAATAGAGCACCAATGTAGTTATGGGCGGGGCGTACAAGTCAATCAAACTGACAGATTTAGACTCCGCCCACTCTTGATACTGAAGTCTAAGATGATTGGGTAGAGTACACAAGGTGAAGGACACTACTATAGCAACCAATAAACGTAAAACCTTTCTGCGACCTTTGTGCGATTTTTTAACCTTCACCTTGCTGGATGACCTTGAGATTGAGGTTAATTCGAAGGGGGTTCGTCGGGATCTAACGGGGCATGAATCGTGTCGTCTCATTGGGTAAAATGAATGTATCGAGCTCGCTGATCGGTTGATTGTTTTAGAGGCTATTTTTAGATTATCTTTATGGGTTATTTCAGAACTGAGTGATTTTGAAATATGTTCGTTTTTTGAAGCTTTTAAACCATCGTTTTGTTCAATTTTGTTCAATTTTTTCTCTTCGAAAGTATTATAAGAACAAACTCGAGTTATTTGTGTATCATTTTGTTCAATTTTCGTTGATTTTAGCGAAAAATCAAACGTTTCAAACGGTATTTCGATCAGTTTATGATCTAATTTAATCGATTCGCTTTGTAAAGAATCTATATTTCGCACACCTTTTTCTTGCGTCGATTCTTGAGAATAAAATGAAGCCGAATCCGAAATACTTCCAATCTCGAAACTTAAATTTCTAATTTCATTCGCAGAATTCAATTCCGGTTTTTTATTTAAATTTAATTCGACTTTTTTGTCACCTTTATAAAAGCTTTCAGTTTCATTGCTAAAACTTTCTTGTGCGAACTTATTTTTTATCACTATTTCTTTTTCAATTTTAGTACTTTTTTGAACAGATAAACAATTAGACTTAAAAGGAACGTAATTTTGCCCCGGCTTTTTAACCCCCATAAAATCTGATAAACTTTTTGCCATTTTATCTACATTTTTATTCTCATCTATATTTCTATTGAGAAAAAATTTACTCTCGATAGATAAATCTTTCTCCCCATTAAACAAAATTTCGCAACTCGTATCTTTTTCTTGCGTTTTTACAACACCATTACCGTGTTGATTTTCAGTCGAAATTTCACCAATTTTTTTCTCCCTTTTAAAAGATATATCTTTACTTAAATCTTTAAATGAATTTATTTTTCTCGATTTTTTCGAACTACATTCTGTTTCCCTAAACACTGATTTATTCTCCGCTTTTTCACAAAAATCCTTTCCATTCAAAAAGTTACAAAATTCATTTCGCTGCAGTCTGGATGTTTCAAAACTGGATCCAAATTTTTCAGATTTTTGAAGCTCTATAAGGCTACGCGTTCCACGATAAAAAGGTGTCGATTTCAAGCAATTTATTCCATAAAAAGGTGTCGTTTTTACTCGGTGTTTTTGATTCATTTCGGTGTCAATTTTGGTGTCGAGAATCGCGTCTGCGGTGTCTGAACGCCAAAGCACCAAAGCTATTCGGGTGTAAACGAAGATAATGAGAGAGAGGGGGAGAATGTATAAGATAAGGAAATTGACGACGATGTATACGCGGTTATTTATAACTTCGTTTTTTAATCTGAAATTGTTCGCAGATTGAACATTTAATACTTTGAAATTAATAATTCATGTTTAATATTTTATTTTTATTCAGTAATATTAATGTATACAGATAATAAAGTACAATCACAATAAATTAAATGAAATAAAAACACAAAACTAAATTTAACTACCTTTCTTATTTTTTTTTGTAAAAACACAAAATATAACAATATAATAATATAATAACATAATAATATAATAATATGACAATATAATAACAAAATAATTATATATAACAGTATAAATATAAATAATACCTAGTGCAGAAGACAGCCGAGGTCACATTAGGCCTAACGTCGCGTAGGCTAGCCGGCCTAGCGTCGTAGGCTACTAGCAGCGGCACGGAGTACAGCGCGCCCGCTAGCCAGACGACCGCAGCGGCCACTAAATGCTGGGCATGGGCGTGGCCTATTCGTCGACTCCATATTGGATGCAAAATGGCGACGTATCTTTCGAGTGAAATTAGGGTTAGGATAACGATTGAACAGACGTAGTTAAAGCTTTGAACGAAATGTTGTAATTTGCAAGCTGCCTGTAATTGGATAATATTATATTAAAACTAAAAGTTAATTTAATTTTAAAGTTATTAGAAATTACTTTATAATTAATGTAAATGAATCTTTAAATTTAACTTACTTTTTAAACTAAAAAATGAATGTAAATTACTTTAAAAACTAAAAATTAATGCAGATAACGAGTAAATGTTTATTTTAAAAATACAAAACACGAGATATACATAGCATTAAAAACATATGATAAACTAAAACATATGATAAGACTAAAAAACAACTTAAACAATATTTTAAAAGAATTTATTTGAAAATAAAAAATTCGTTGACGTCAAAGTTAAAAAATTAAAAAATGTCTCGGAAATTAATAGATTTACATTTATAAAAAGAGCAATCCGTTTAAAAATTAAATTAAAAAAAATTGAGAAATAGAACTTTATCCAACCCTTCCTGATAACCACTGTTGATTCAAATAGATGGACAGATTTGGCAGGACACAAAATATTCCCAAAAAGAGATCGGCAGCGGCAAGATTCGCGAGAAAAAAATTCACGAAGCTTCTCATCTTTACGTGAAAGACTATGACGATGATGACGGCTAAATTTCCTGCAAGAAAAACGTCACAAATGACGTTACATATAACAAACCATAACAGATCTGTGGTACTGAGACAAAACGGCCCCCCAAATATAACCCGACAAAACGGCCGCGTCGATGAATTTAATAACCATAACTCTAACTAAGCCTAAACTTAACACTAGCCCTAGTGCTAACCATACCTTCAATTCTAAACCGAATCCCAATCCAAACCCTAATCCTAAGATTTTCAGCTGGAACCTCCAGCAAACTTCACGAATCATAAACAAATAGTTGCAGTCAATTGTTTTTCAACTACTTCAAATTGTTGAAATAAAACGGCAAGATATTAATAAATATCTAAAAAATGTGAAAACTATATGCGGGGGGATAGACCCACCCACCCCACACCCCCCTACAGATGAGCCACGGAGCTGGTATAACTAAAATAATGATTTGTCAGTTTTTTGATTTGTAACTGAAGTACTGATTTCATTAGTTTATGCCCGTTGGTCGGACGGGTTGATTTTCTAGCAATATTTTTCTTGCACAAAAATACCTCTTTTTAAATGACCCCCCTAATAAAAAGTTACTTTAATTATGTAACATCCAACATTAAGTATCAAATTCCGATTGACTGTCATCAACAGGAAATGATCTCGAAGATAATAATTATCTCGATGATAATTATCTTCATAATTTCCGCTGAGATAATAAGTATGGGATATTCTAAGCGGACAATATTTCTTGAGTATAAGATAATTATCTCCACCGGATGATTTTTCGGGGGGGCGGGGGAATTAAACCCCCTCCCACACCCGCCCATCCACATTGTCATAATAAATTATAAAATGTTTTTATATAAATTGATTTACGAAATTATGATAATAATTTTGCAATTAGAAAAATAATTAGACTCTATAGGTTGTTATCTATTAGATATAATAATTTAATTAATTTAAATACTTATTTTAATCATAAGGATTATTTAGTTAACTTAATAAAAATAATTATTTAGCGAATAATGACGTTATTTTATTTAGTTAATAAAATTATTTACTTAACTTATTCGCCATTTATAATATAGAAATAATAACATAGAATTATTATAAATCATTATTCGAATATAGAATAAGAATATTTATTTAATTAATAAAGATTTAGTAGGATTACATTAATTAAAGGACAGAATATAAATCAAAACGTTGTTCAAAAATTAGATCAGAAATTTATTATAAATTAACTTTCGGATTAAAGCCACCATATCGCCGACTTTCTAAATGATGATTAGAATTCATCAGAGAGGTTTTATAGAAGAAAAAAAACAGTAGAAAGGTGTTAGCTTTTTTATTTTCTATATTGCTATTTTGAAATATAAATTTTCTTTAAATAGTTAATTCTATTTCACGTGTAGGCCTACGATTGTATAACCATTTTAAATAATAATTTGTGATAATATTATAATGCCGCATGCATAAATAATTGAACGCGGTTATAATTTTATTTTAAGTGTTAGGTTTAGGGTTAGAGTTATGGTTTACTTTGTGAAAAAAACGTTTGGAAAATAACTTGGGGGGGAGGGGGGATACAAGTTGAGGGGGTGGGGGAGGGGTTGAATCTAAGAATTTACAAGTGTTTAATATCACGTGATTGTGGCGCCATTATTGCATGCGAAATAAATGCAAAAAGCTAATTAATCATTTGAAACATGGGTTTGCAATTAGCATTAAAGATAAAAGTCGATATTCGCACACTAATCAGCAATTACATGACGCTAGTCTAACTAGAACTAGTTTAAACTAGTTTAAAACTAGTTTAAACTAGTTTTAAACTAGTTTGAACTAGTTTGAACTAGTTTGAACCAGTTTGAACTAGTCTGAACCAGTTTCAACCAGTTGTGTAAACCAGTTAAAACTAATTTTAACTAGTTTTAACTGGTTTACACAGCTTTTTAAGATTTAAATTAAATTATAGTTTTGATATTTGTGAATTAAATTTAATGTTTTTCTAGTGATATCTTTATTATCATGAATGTTAGAATGATTAAGACTGTTAAATCTGTTTTAATTTAAATCGATACGGCATAGTATCAACCGTATACCGTTATAACGTTAATCTCCGAGCTTAACGTTAACGCAACATTCGTAAATTTAACGTTAACTGAAGAAATTAAGATAATATAATAACTCTCAAGTTACGTATCAACAAAGTTAAGTAACCAAACGTACAGTGCTAGTTTTTTCAAAGTAACCTTAACGCAATTGTTAACGTTACTAACGTTACGTTATTGCTCATTGTATCGATAATGCTTCAATAAATCAATCAATAAAAGCTTAACGTGTGTTTAACCGTCGAAGGACGATGTCGCAGACGTCCCTCAGTATCAGAAAAGACCACATATGCTCTACCCAAGCAGTGAGGACAATCATCAACTCAGAGAGGAAACCATTTAGCCGGGAAAAAATTAAATAAGTTACGCTTAATTAAGTTACGCAAACTGTCCCTTAACCCTAACCCTAGCCGTAACTTTTAACCACATAGAAGCAGTTTTGCGTTGAAACATATATAATCGGATCAAAAACTGAGACAAAAAAAACAAACAAAAATTGATAAAACCTAAAAAGCTCATCTCTTAAACTTTTGGAGGAACCCCCCCCCCCATTCCCTTGATAAATTCACTATCTGTGGTGTTGTTTAAAGCCGGGTAAATATCTGGCAAAATATCGGGTAAAATAGCGGGTCAAAATATCAGATAAAAAATATCGGGTAAAGTTGAAAAGAAACACCTCAATCGAAACGTCAGAAACGCTTTGATCAAAATCGAAATAATTGAAAACGTCATCGCTTTCAATTTCTGACATTATCGCTCAATACTTGCTGCGTCTGGATTTAGTGATAGATCAGTCTATCCCGTCTCACATAGGCCAATGATTAATTTCTAATTTATTTTTAAAATTTCTATAGAAATCTACAGTGCATTCAAAGAATTCAATAAGTACAGCTTAGTTTAAGATATGAACAAAATATCAGAAATTAATTATAATGTATAATCCTAACCCTAATCATAAACATGTAAACCCTAATATTTAATTCTAGTAATATTTCTCGTGGTAGAGTTATTCAGTAAATGTGTTCAAGGCCGTTTAGTCCCGTTGATATATTTTGCGCCGTTTTGTCAAATTACTGTAGTCGGGGCTGATTTGTCGTTTTGATATATTCTGAGTTTACTTGTCTGGTTGATATAATCAGGCCAACTTGTCGGATTATTGTTTTCGGGACGATTTGTCGGGATGACGTATGATCCCTATATCTCAGAACTCAAATTTCTAAATTCTAACAATTTATTAGGAAATGATGAATGAAGCAGAAACCGATATTTGACAAAAAAACATTCGCATCATTTCACTGCATCACTTCGAATCACTCTGAAACAGGTTCATCCCAAATCTCTTCTATCCAATTATAGGGTTGAAAGAGTGGGGGGGGGGCTGAAGGTTTAACCCCCGTGAAATAATTGTGGATAAAAAATGACATGGTTGGTGGGATAAGCTTCAAAGACGTTATGTTTTTCCAAAAAAAATGATTTAAAATAGATTTAAATGATTTAAAACATTCAAAATATTAAAATATTGTATCATGTGGTATTGTTAAACTTCTGCACTCTTTAGTAAGACTCTTAAATTAACAGCTATATCCGAGACATCATTCATGTAATACGATAATCCAGACATTAAACTCGCTGCACCCTTTAGTAAGACGCTTAAATTGAGAGCTACATCTGAGATGTCATTCGTATAATCCAAACTTAACCTGTATTTTTAAATTTAGACCAAAAAATAAATAAATGTGATTAAATATATGTACCTATTACTGATGCTGCAAATACCAGACTATATAATGTAATCATAGTGAATCTAAATACAGGATCTGACTTCATTGGTGGATCAAGCCAGCCATCAAATAGAACCAAATTATAACTCTCATTATAAACTTGAGTCCAATTCATTTTCATAGTTTTATTAATATAAAAATTAAATTAATATTTTATTAATTCGTCGAGAGTCTACAATAAAGAGTAAATTTTATATATGGTCTATGACAATTGTATGTTTTTTGTCGATTAACGTTACATCAGCACGAAAAAGTATATTTGTATAACTAATGAGGTCTACTTATTAACAAATATTATAAGTTTGACTTAAATTATAAGTATTAAATTCAAAAATGAGAAAATTAGTCGTTGAATTAGAAGTAAACTTATTAAAATACAAAAATTAAATACTTATTTGATTATAATGAAAAAATCTATCATGCAGTATAATAAAGCATTACACTTATCAAAGAGCTATATAATATTATAACAAAAAACTAGAAAATTAGACGTTGAATTTTAAGTACTATAATACAAAAATCAAAAAGCTAATTACAGAAAATTTTAATTAATTAATAATATTAATCTATCATCATCATATTATTATAAAAGCATTACTCTTTATCGAAAAGCTATATTATAAGAAAATTTCAGAAATTTCGCTGATTTCTTGATCGATTCAGTAACAAGACTAGAGATTTATCGACAATGCTACTGATAATCCAATTTTCTATCGAAAAAAGTCGAAAATAAAGCGATATACAGTATATACTGGAGATATATAATACACTGTATACAGTGCTTGTAGTTTGCATCTTACTGTTGCATTATAGAGCAGTGGTGTAGTCAGAATTTTACTAAGGACGGGTTTCTGCTTTAAAAATTGAAGTGAAGACCTTTTTGAGAAGGTTATCACTCAATTTTGGTCTACGAATACATCTATTTGGTCTTCGAATACGTGTATTTGATATACGTATTAGAATACGTATTTGTATTCGATCTACGCATACATGTTTTTCGTCTGCACATAAATGTATTTCTTTTCCAATTGCATGTTTCGTATCAAAATACATGTTTTTTGTCTCAACATACATGTATTTGGTATCCGAATACATGTATTTTGTCCACTCATAAATGTATTTCTTCTCCGAATACATGTATTTAATGCTTAATTTTTACAAAATCATCACACAGTTGATGGGGGGCACCTCTGAACTGACGTCTGCAAAACTGATAAAAAAATTGTTTTTACCTCCAATTGGTGGGGGGGGGGGTTTATAACCACCCTCCCCCCTAGGCGACACCACTGCAATAGAAGATTACACTGTCATTGCTTGTTTCAGAATCTGCGACAGAATGATGCTATAAGAGCGAGGTACCTTTTTTAACCAAGCTCCGCCTTACAAACAGTAATCCAAACGTTAAGTTTGTAAAGTTTAAATCTTGTTTGTAAGCGAGAAGGGATTGTGTGGGTTTTAGCCCCCTTCCCCCCCCCTTCCCCCACCCCTGCAATTTTAGGTAAATCATATTGTTACTAATGTTAAATATGTGAATTTAGAGCTGCTCCCTTGTGACGATTTACCGAAAATAAATTGTTGTGGATACACGCGTGTGAAAAACAAACAGCTGGTGATAAACTTATAAAGGTCATCACTGACTTTTTTGTTGAATTAACCCCTTACTTCATTAATTCCCGGTTGCGCCACTGTTTTAATTAAATGTTTTTCTAAATAATGCGTGGTGACCATTTCAATGTATTAAAATTTAAAATAGAATAGAGATATTATATAATTTTTAAGATTGAAAAAAAAAAATTCTGTTAAAAGGAAATTACAACATTACACTATGGTAATCCTATCCTAGGGTTACATTCAATTTGACGTATTTAGGAATATAATTAATTAAATTATTTAATATAAATTCTATTCTAATAGTATATTCTATTATTGTCACCGTTTTCTATGGAAATAGATTTTATCTCGACATTTAATTTCATCTACATAATTTTTCCTTTGTGAATGTAATCTGTTATAACATTTTAATCTCGCCTTATCTAAGTTTGGATCCCCCCTGATTTTTGGGGGGTTGGGGGTGGAGGTTATTCCACCCCCCCCCCTGATATTATATTGAGTTAATTTTAAGCATTTCACACTCCCCCCTCCTAGAAGGGGGGACATTAACAAAAGCAATATTGTTAATGTCTAACAATACGAAACAAAAGCAAAATTGCCAATTTTAAAACATCGTTAAAATGAAACAATAACATTTTTTAATTTGTAATTTTTGTATGTAGCTTAAAAAAAGAAATATAATAATGGCATACTGAAAAAATATTAAAATTGCGGATGACAAGATATGAAAGCTTGAGAAATATGCCATGTTCTCTTTTTCGAAAAATAAAAATTGCCCCCCCCCCACACACATTTTAACCGTAAAAATGACGTCACTGAATGTAATGCTTTCGATGATGATTTAAATTAATGCGCGACTGGCGTGTCTGAAGGTCGCGGGTTTTATTCTCGTACATCCGGAAAAAAGGCGAGGAAAATAGTGATGAAAGTGTGATGAAAAGAGTGACGAAAGAGTGATGAATTAGCGATGAATAGTGCTGTAGTGGTTACATATAGGATAAAGATCAGAAACACAATATTTCATAAAATATAAAGTAAGCCACGCTATTCATTACGTGATCTTGTTACATGATCTTGTAAATAACGTGATAGCGTGACGTAATCGATGTAAATCACGTGACGCATTTTTCAGAGTAAAAATAATCGCGTAAAATTCGTTGAGTTGATCGCGCGCACTAATCATTTCAAAATACATGTAGATACGTGTATACTTTAATACGCGTAAATACTTTAGTACGTGTAGATTTTTATTTCATTTTAAATCTGTATTGAATAATGACATAATTGAATAATTTTATTATTAAATTATTATTGAATAATATATTAAATAATAATTTCAACTGCATTTTTAATTCAGTAATTTTTCCATTAAGATAAATGGATAATTTATTTACTTTTAAATTAAATTAAAGTTTATATAAGCCTACTCAAATTGCAGAAACACTCTATTTTATCGGTTCATTTATAAGATTATAATTATTTAAAATGATAAGTCATGAAGCTGTCAAGTTTTACGTATAAAACAGACACGAATTAACACTAAACTTTTAAAGATAAATAATCTCTTAGTAGATCAATCAATTGCTGAAAAGGTTTGCAAATAAAACTTATATTATAATATTTATATTTAGTCGTATAATACTATAGTACTTTATTGAATAATCTTAAAGCTAATACAAGTGCTGCACTTACAGATTTTAGCGAAATCTTCGAGATTTAATCGATGGTTTCCTAAAAGTAGACTTAAATTTTGTTGTTAAAAGGTAAATTGAATGATCTCCCCCTTTTTAATTCATCAGAAAATTTTGAATTTATAAAAATTGTATTCGAAACTACAATTTTTGCAAATTGTACACATTCTAAAACAAACCGAAATTCTAAGCAGAAAAATTGTATTTTCAAATGCGATTTAAAAATTGTATTTGAAAAATACAATTTTTCTGCTTTAATCTAAATCATGATTTTCAGACAATTAGTAGCATTTATTAAACAATAAAATGTTTGCTTACATTTTTCTGCTTAAAATTTCTATTTGTTTTAGAACGTGTACGATTTACGAGTTGATCTGGCGCACTAGTCATTTTACAATGTATTTATTTCGTTTAAGTTGGCATTATTATATTTTAGAAATGCTCTATATACTATCACTATTATTATTATACTATCATTTAATTACTTAATCACAGATCATAAGAAAGATTTTATGCTGATGTAACTTTATACGATAAACGGACACAATCGATGCCTTTTTAAAAGACTCAAAATTGTAATTTGTTATCACTCAATATAGTAATAGAAACAATGCTGAAATTGTGTCGCGAAAGAGTGTATTTTAGTAGGTAGGTAGGTAAGAAAGTAAGTTAGTTGGTAAGTAAGTAAGTAATTTTATGTCGCTTCAGCATAAAATATAAATTAATTAAATTGGATATATATAAAATGTTTTAACCCTTAAAAAAAAATTCGCTTTCGCCACACGTCAAAAACAAGTGCTCAATAAATTAATTGAGATGAAATTTTTAAGCATCACTTTCAAACGAACTCTGTTGAATACAGGTAATAAAATTATTATTGTTTTTTAAAATAAAATATACTATAATGTTATTATAAAAATCATAATTAGTAATTGAGATTGTCTATTATTAAGTACAATCGTTATAATATAAACTGATTTATACTAAAGTTGCTAAGTTTCTTAATTGATAAGTGTTTAATGTGATATTATAACTAGTAAAAATTTGATTGGACCTATTATTATAATAGGTCCAGTCAAATGTTGTTCCACTCTTTGAAATATAATCCTAACCCTAAACAGAATTTTAAAAACACTACAGTATACGTTGAATATTATTTATCTTTTTTTTATAGAACAATAAACCGATCTATTACACCGTTTTAATGTACGCTTTCTAAATTGCTTTTTCGTTTCATTAATAACTGTATTATAATTATAATAATTCGATTTTGCAGAATTATTCGTCCAAAAAACGAATTTGAATCGTAACAATGAATTTCGTAAGTACATCTTCTTAAGCCATCTATCGTGTAATAAAATGAAAAGAATAAAATATTTTTATATTTGCAATACTGACAAATATCTTGTAATGTTTGCATTATTTAATATAATTTATCATACAGTATTTTTTTTATCCATTTAGCGATTAAAGTTAAATATTTTTGACAATTATTACGACAGGTTTATTATAATTTACAATTTAAAGCGATCCTGTAACTAATTATTAATAACTATTGTTTAATTAATTGAATATTATTGTGTTTTTCAGGCAAGGTATGTAATAGAACCAGAAATCTACATCTTTTATTACACTCACTGTATGTAATTTATATTATTTAAAATAGTTCTACTAAAATATATAAGCGTATATTAATATGTAATTATTGTAATGTTTTAATTATTAAACTTTAAAACGGTTTTGCTTCGCGCCCCCCCCCCACCTATTAGAAATAGGCGGGGGGGGGGCTGTAGGGTAAGATAATTATTGTGACGAAATTTTTTTTTGATAATTCTGAGACTGTTTATTTAAAAACGTCCGCATTAACGAACTGAAGTAAGTACGTTTTCTTACTTACTTACGTACTTGCGTACATGCATTTCTTACTTAGGCCTACTTTGACAAGTACTTACTTACTTACTTATTTGTTCACTCACTCATTCACTCACTCATTCATTCACTAATTCACTCACTTTTTTACCTACTTACTTACATACTTACTCACTTACTTATCAAATGAAATAAATCCTTCGCAATAAATCTATTTCACAACACATTTCAACACATATTTCACATTTCACCCACAATATTTCACCATAATTTCATCACAACTTTCACCACTATTTTAACGCAAATTTCAGCACATATTTCACCATATATTTCACCACAAAATCCACCACGCATTTCACCACAAATTTCACCACACACTTCGCACACATTTCACCACATATTTGACAACTCATTTCACAACCATTTCACCTCACATATTTCACCGACACCAGTTTGCAGACTTATTTCACAAATATTATTTCGCAGACGCCCGTTTCGCATCGTAAGTGAAATGAACGGGAAGGTCATGGACGTTGAGAGGGGGGCCTCGCGGCCCGGGACTGACGTCATTATGTTCGATAACAAACACGATCGCGCCCCAAACCAGTTATGGTATCTGGATCAAACCGGTTGCATCCGGTCTATGCTCAACGATTTCGCCATGCAGAGCAATGGTAATTAGTTAAATATAATTAATCGAAAGTAATTTAATTGATTTAAATGAATTTAAATAAATTTAAATTAAAATATCAGTAAATTTTATACAAAATAAGCATATATCATATTAGACAGATTTATATTTATTTTCTACTTAATTTCTATCATTTCATACATGTAGAAATGTGAAATAAACAGAAATGTATTTCATACATTTCATACAATTGAAATATAAATTACATCAATTAAAAAATGTATAAAGTAGTTTATACCAATTCAATTAGTGAAATGTATATTACATCAACTCAGAAAAAACTATTACTCTACTGCTTAAAGTTTCTTTCTAACTGTTGGTAGAAGTTTGAAACTTTTACAAAATTAAAAATATCAAGAAAATTATATGTCAAGAAAATATTTCGAAGAAAAAAGATGTAACAAGTTTTTTTTCTTTCAGATGTCTATTCTACTGTATATAAAAACATTCGATCTTTATATAAATTCAAAAAATAATATATAAAGGGGTGTTTTTCATACATTTTTTTCCTATATATTTTTTTGTTTTTATACGTATTTATATATATTTATTTTTTATATATTTTTTTATATATTATTTTTTTTTTATATATTATGTTACAGCCCAGGGGAGAAAGTTTGAAATGGAGCCGTTTCGCGGGGACGCCCGCCAGCAGTGGATTTTTGTAGGAAACCGAATCGTCAACAGGGCCTTCCCATCAGAATGTATGGATATAGAGAGAGCTGAACACAGAAATGGGGCCCATGTCATCGCTTGGCCCTATAAGGGGTCGGCTAATCAACACTGGCGTATTGAATACGTCTAACTTTGTCTCGATGAGACTTGTTTCGTTGAGACTTTGTCTCACTGAAACATTGTCTCTTTGAGATTTTGTCTCTGTGAGACTTTTTCTCATTGATTTGTATGGTGATTTGTCTCGCTGATTTGTATTGGTGATTCGTTTTCATGAGACTTTGTCTCGTTGAGACTTTGACTTTATGAATTTGTCTTCGTTTTATCAACTCAAAGACAAATTTTTTTTGCAATTTTTTGTCTAAATTTAATTTAATTTAATTTGAATTTAGGTTTTTAATTTTGTTTTATGAATTTAGATTCTTAATTTGTTCGCTTCGTTCAGGCTTATTTAAGTAACAATTTTGACTTGAAGGGGGGAGGGGGTTGGGGAGGGGGATAAAAAAATCAATTAAAACTTTATACTAACTTATCTAGTCGTGAAAAAAGCATTATCTATTTTATTAAGCCTATAGGAGCTTTCACTCATCACTTGGTTCCTATACACCTAATTCTCAAATAACTTTTTTGCTCCTATTTGATTTAGTAATAGGCCTGAGAATATGTTTGAATGGGTACCCCGACAAAACGGCCCCGAATATATTAGCCCGACAAAACGGCCCCGAATATATTAGCCCGACAAAACGGCCTCGAATACATTAACCCGACAAAACGGCCCCGAATATATTAGCCCGACAAAACGGCCACGAATACAGTAACCCGACAAATCAGCTCCGAATAAAGTAACCCGACAAATCGTCCCCGTTAATTCATTTAGTACACATAACTCAAACTAACCCTAAACTTAACCCGAAATTTAATCCTAACTCCAACTCCAATCCAAAACCTAACGCTATAGCTACAACCCTAACCCTAAAAACTAGCAGTCGGGGCCGATTTGTCGGGGTCGATTTGTCGGGGTCGATTTGTCGGGGTCGATTTGTCGGGGTCGATTTGTCGGGGTCGATTTGTCGGGGTCTATTTGTTGGGTAACTCGTTACAAATATAGATGACTAAACTTAATACAATTCATCATGCGATTATTACAAATAGTCACAATCATTTTTTATTTTAATGCAGTGGCGCCAGATTTTATTTAATAACAGGGGGGCGGGGGGGTGCAACAATTGATGATTTGTTCGTTTACTGCTCAACATCACATCAGCACAAAAAAGTTTGTGAAAATAATGAAAAGGGGGAGAGGGATAAACTTCAATAAAAATACATATGTATTATTAAAGTATCTATTAATGTAGTGATCTAGCTATTGAAATACTAATAGCTTAAATACATTAATTATAACAATTATTTATTGAATTCAACAACCTATGATAAAGTTATAAAACATAGATATTAATCATCACAAAACCCTTCGCTCTCCCCCTCTTAATTTAAACAATTTAGTAGTATTTATTAAACAATAAAATGTTTGTTATAAGGTTAGCAATAGCAATATAAATTATACAATAGTTCAATATACAGTGA
>JAQIXG010002397.1:0-17847 GCA_034700105.1 Oconnorella tubifera | reverse complement strand
GGGTCCCGGGGGCCCCATAAAATCTCGGGGCCCTGTGCCAAGGCACAGTTGACACAATGGATAATCCGGCCCTGATTCAGGCAATGTTTTAACTCTTAATAACTACAGGCCTACGCCAATATTGCACCACTAATTATTAAAATTTAAGAGAGATTGTAACTTGGAAGCTATAGATTTCGATTTTCTTTTTGTGAAGATACAGTCCAACTCGTTCGGGGAGGTTCGAGGTTCCCCTCACAACATTGCTCGTCCTTCGTTGTTCGAGCAAAAGGGTTTCCATTTGCTTTCCATCACAACTTTCAATAAGCATAAAAACTATAATTTTATCCACTAATATAAACAATGTAGGACGAAGAAATGAGTTTAACTGTTAATTTTCTCAACTTGCCATATGGCCATATGGTAAAAAATAACGTCTAACAAGATGAAGTTTAAAAATACGCTTTAAAATAGGCTAAGACACAAATGCAATGCTTCTTAAAGCATTGCATTTGCATTGCAATGAGAAAATTGAATTAGATCGATAAAATTTTGTATATGAGAAAGACCTTTCAGAAGATACGCGTGACTCAGAGATATGAGTGGTTATACACTATTGTGCAAGATTCTATGTTAAAATTATCAACGTGTATCATTTTATTACTATTATCATTAATAAATGATGAAATAACCTAATTAGTTGTATCCACAGAAAGCTCTATAATATCTACTGAGATCATGCAGTGCAAGCATAGCGAAAATTAACCAAATGGCGGAGACAGAAATATGGAGGCGGTGGAGGAGGGAGACCAATCGCTTCTGGAATAAAAATAGCATTATCATTTAAAACTAGGTTTAAATAGAAAATGTCCCCCCACCACCCAGATAATAATTATCTAAAATTTAAAAATAATTATAAGAAAAATTCAATAAAATGAGTTAATAAACGCAATAAAAATCGTCAGATGCTAATTAGAGTTAAAAGTCATCAAAATTAATATAGTTGATTATTTAAGTACGTCAGCTTCTTCATAGCGTATCCTTTCTCCCTCTCTAGATTAAAAATCTAGATCAGCCTCTGGGACAAACTCGAGTTTCTATCATCATAATTGTCTATTATGTCAACATTGGTTTATACATAATATATAAACCACAGCACGCATCGCACTCGCATGTTGACTTGTTTTCCCGAGAGATCATCAGACTATACTCGCAACTGTTTCTTTTTTGCAAGACTACTAGAATGTTTCACTAAAGAGTGAAACATTCTACTAAACATTTTACTAAAGAGCGAAAGATTCAAATTTCAGTTATCTTTATATTGTTGGTTGTATCTAAAATTATTTGTAAATTTCAGAAAGTAAATTACAGTAAATTTGCAGTTAGCATTTCATTGTAGCCAATATATACTATCGAAACATGGCTAGATAAACATACTATTTTGTATGTAGAATTCTATATTTTAAAAATGTAACATCCGTATATAATTTTGTTTGCACTTAAGCTTCTTGAAAAATTGCGATGCATGGAGTGCATATATGTGATACACATGAAAAACATTTGTAAAACATTCTTTGATACGAAGTGAAATGGTGTAAAAATTAATTCGCACAATAATTTTTCAATTTGGCATAAGTAAATGATATTATTTGGAATTATAGTAAGTTATTTGACCTTCACCTGCCGACATGACGTCACAAAGCGTCAAATCGTCATCTCAGAACCGTTTTAAACTTGTATCTCACTTAACCCATTCGCTCAACTTTCGCGATGCAAAATCAGACCGTCATCTAGACAGCAATATTCCAGTCGTAAAAATTGGAGACGCATTTATTAAATCAACATCAACTGAAACTTTGTGCACGAAAATGGTTCCAGATCACCGAAAGTTTTGCTTCGACACAAATCACGGTGTTCCTGATGCTAAATGGATACCGACCGTATGCTCAAATGTCGTACCTGATTACAGTCACGTGGGAGTGAAGTCAAAGCGCCGAGCAGCAGAGCTTCTTCCTCGGTACATTGGCATGAACGGTGATCCACCTCCAAATCCAGACACCATCCGACGCAGAAAGCAATCAGTTCGTCGAGTGACTCTCAACGTTGGTGGAGTCAAACACGAAGCGCTTTGGAAGACCTTGGATCGAATGCCACATACACGTCTGGGGCGACTGCGCATGTGCGAAACACATGAAGCAATCATGAAGACATGCGATGATTACAGTCTCGTCAACATGGAATTTTATTTTGATCGTCATCCGCGGACTTTCTCGTCGATACTGAACTATTATAGGACAGGGAATTTACATTTAGTCGAGGAGATGTGTGTGTTGTCATTCGGGGATGACCTGGAGTATTGGGGAGTGGATGAACTTTTGCTCGAGTCCTGCTGTCAGCATCAGTACCATCAGAGAAAGGAGAGTGTGTTTGACGAGATGAGAAAAGAGGCCGAGACGCTTCAGGTTAGAAATGAAGAAGATTTTGGGTCAGGTGCGTGCGCAAATTGGAAGAGAAAATTGTGGGATTTAATGGAAAAACCACAGACTTCAAAAGCAGCAAGGGTAAGATAAAGTGTTATTAATTTTGCATAGATACTCTATTCATTGATTGTCATACAGCATAACAAATTGTGTAACAAATTTCATAGTAAATTAAAAAATTTATTATGAAATTTGTTACTAATTTCATTATTACCTTTTATTAAGAATAAAATTTATAAATATAAGAATTGTGTATTATATGATGCATATAATAATTTATATGCATCATATAATACTGTGTAATAAAAAAATAATGAATATATTGACACGAAATTACTGGTTTAAAACTTTATAAAGCAAGGACTGTTTCAAAATACAATAAAGATATTTTCTTTAAAACTTTAGGAGTCATGCTTAATTTTATTAAAAAGGAAGCAGAAAAGTAGTTTAAATTTTAGAGTAATTAAATAATTTCAATATCATTCTCAAGTTTAATTCATTTTAGAAACAGAACACTATTAATTATGAATTCAATATACGACTCTTTTCCACGTAGCCTACTATTGCATTAGTTGTTCCATATACGATTTAAGTTTCAATCAAGAATTCTTTCTATCGAATTAAGATTTAATATTTTTGCAGTATTATCTAGCACTCGTTCATCGTACACTCATTGTTTTCTAATTCTAAATCTCTTATTGTTTTACTGACATCCTGATATTACGAGATATTGTTATGTACATCATCGATCACTATGTCAAAAATCACAATGAAAGTTCTTGATTCTACTGTGCGCTGTTACAGTTGTTGAAAGTCATATTCTAACTTGATAGAATATTTTCTGCTCATTCATTTGATATCGAATGGTTAAAATTAATAGAATTTGATATCAAATTTGAATGAAAAAGTACCATTCAAAAACTGCAGAGCAACAATTACTTAATATTATCAATTAGGATTCAGTAGATTAAGTTTTATTTATTATTGATATCCGAAGATTTATAGAATCTGGTCCATATTTTGCAAGCAGGCCTTTCAAATTACTTAAAAAACTGAAAATACAAATGCCTATGAAATAATTTTAATATAAATACTGTATCTCTAAAAATTCCTTCATGAAAACATTACGATTATTATTTAAATATAAACACAGCATTTTACACGATATTACACAAAAACCGCAAACAGAATTCATTAATCTCATTTTGTACTAATGCAATTAATGCAATTAGACTTAAACATTATTATAAAATTATAAACGCATACATTATTATACATAGTATCAATTATTACGTTGACTAAAAATATCACATTTATCCGATTTATAAACTGCGTTAGTTTCGTTTTCTACTATTTCTCTTATAATCTTCTTTGCCCTCATCTCAAAGCTGCTGTCTCCACTGATTTATCTTGATCCCTACTATCATTTTATGCGCCAGCAATGGCTGTAAATTTTGCTGTTGTTAGGCGTTCCGGGAAGATTTCAGATTTTTCTTCTTCACGTGTCCGTGAATTAGGTTTCTTGCGTTTTTTTAAGATGCTTTTGGCTGTGTTGTTGCAAGCGGGATTAATGACTCAGTGACAGGAGACTGTCATGCTTGTTGTTACGGGCTTAGCGCTGTGCGGCTAAGAGATAATCTGATATTCATTCTTTCATGTGCTTACATTTATGTATACTTTATACCTTTCACAACTATAAAAGAAATAATCAAAATCACATTTTGATAAAAAAAAGAGAGAATCATTTATGTATACTTTATACATAAACGTTATTTAGCAATAACGTACAATTGTTGAAAATAATGTAATTTCTAAAAAGCAAATACAGGATATTTAGTAGAATTGCAATACTAAATCAAAAAATTCCAATTACACATACAGTGAAACTCTATTAAGGCATCAAATCTTAAGAATTAAATTATACCCAATAATTACAACATTTAAGCGTATATTGGGAATATATGACTTGAAATTTATCTGAGAATCTCTACACCTATTGGCCGCAGTGTGCGTGCGTGATGGTGGAGTAGCGTGCGTGCGTGTGTCTGTGATCCTAAACTTCTCCCGCAGTTCTTGACCGATTTCTACCAAACTTGACTAATTCATGTAGGCCTATCTTGTCAGAAGTCACTTGATAAGCTATGAAGCATGGATCTCGGTGACCTATAACCCCTACAAATTAATAGGTCAAAATGTCCTTCTTTCATAAACGAAAAGAAATTTTACATTTTAGAATCTTTTTTATGACGTCATGAGATTGTATCAAATGTATCAAATATAAAACAACGTGGAGGTATAAACAGGATTTGTCTCTTCATTTCTTGGCCAGCTCTTCAATTCTATCCTGATTTAGACAACATTTTTTCGCTTAGAAAAATGTTGTCTAAATCAATGTCTGTTTAAAATGAATAAACATAAATGATCTACAGTATGTACTACATGTGGAAAAGAAGAAACGATGGAACATCATCTCATAGAATGTGAATCAGCTGGAATAAGTAAAAAATCAAAGAAGTTTTTAAGAAGAATATCAAAAGTTTACTATCAAAACAATTCTTTCAGAGAAAATTATCATAGACGTGCTCTATGATATTATAACGAGAAAACTTTTAATAAACAGTCTGATATCGAGAGAAATGTATCACGGACGTGCTCGATGGTACTGTAAAGCAAAACTTTGAAAAAAAGCTGATATCCAGAGAAAAGACGTCAAATTTTCATCACTAGTAAGATGATATTATTATGCTAATAAATAAACTATAAATAAAATATCCGGAGTGAGATAACATTCTAAGGGATTGACAATTCTGACCTTCATCTTTCTAACCTGTGAATTTACCCGTCCTTGAACGGGTTTAACTTCTTGTTTTTAATAACTCGCTAGAATTAACTTGTAATTAACTAAACTTTGAAATCGAATGATAATTTGTAAGAATTTTTCAATGTTGAGGGATAAAATAATTTTTTTAATACCATAGTCGACGTAACACAAGAAAATAACGTTACTAATATTCTCTCCTAGTTAACATATCACAACTTGTCTTTCGCGTTGTTGTTTAATAACTCGCAACACTACTTCGTGTAATGCATTGATTTACATCTTGCAAAGTAACTAGAAACAATTACATTTCTGTTTATATACCAAGCATACCTTAAGCGAAGATAACTCAACTGAAAGACAATCAGCAAATCTAACTTTACATTGCCCTAGTGGCCGTGGACTCTGCCGGTCACGTTATCTGGCATTCCTTCAGCAGTCGGTCTAATAACGACGGTCAGCGATGCGAGTACAATCGTGATTTATCTTGAATCAATACAAGAAAAGATATACAGCTATGTATAGTCGTGCTGGTCGTATTGTTTTGGGTTTCTCGTCTAATCCTTGTGCATCTCTGCTTCATGTGTCATATTGGCTAAATCTTCTTTTTTCCCCTCTTGGTTTCGTGGCAGCGAATAAATTTCTATATAGTTTGACTCAACAGTGTCGCATCGATACGTAACAAGAACTCGAAGGACGCTTTGTGATATACCAACTAGGATTGTAAGAAAACGAAATGCCAATTCTATGCAATGACGTAAGACAATAGTAAAAACGCACCTCGCACTGATCTTTCCTGCGTTAATATATACATGGCTTTATGGATAAAAGGATTTGGTCTGTGATGCTACATTCATCTGCTTTCTTGGTACGTCACAGAGCAACACAGTAACTTCATTCCATCGTTCCATTTAAGCAATTCTGATTGTTATGAAGCTATCGTTATTAATTTTATAATCTAGAAACTACAAATATATGTTCCAATAATTCAAATTTTTATTTAAGTTGATTTAATTTAAATGTAATTAGTTAATTAGACATATAGAATCTGAATAGAATTCTGACGTTTACATATTGCAAGATTTCTGATTACAAATTAAACTTTAGTTGTCTTTGCTAGAGAAAATTAATGTCATTATTTGCATTATAGACAGCCAAAACCCTTAAACATATTTAAGCGAAATTATTATGAAAGTGATTAAATATAGAATGCATATAATCATGGAATATATATATCTTGATAAAAACTGAATATATTGTACCGTTACTGACATATACGTTTATTCACAATCACAAAATCGATTTATTACTAAAATTTATTATTATATAAAATTTATGATCTATTTCTTTAGGCTTCTATTTCATAGCAGTAGACTGAAGGTAAAATCTATTTGCTTGCAAAATATTTTGTAATAAAATCAATTGATCGATTTCACCGGCGCTCATAGGTCTGATAGATTTTATCAACCGACCATCACATTCGATTGAATGCTACAAATGTAATGCTCTCTAAATGTACAATAGGTATGCTAAGAATACTAAACAGTGTCATTGTACTTGCAGATTTAACAAACATGATCAATTGCTTACTTATTGCGAAACTGATTTTCGTCAATATTGACAATGTTAACAGCTGCAATACCGATTTGTGTTTGCATAATTATGTTATCTTATACTTAGCGTAAGTATTCTTTAACTGGCAGTAACCAATGCAATATAAGTGCACTCGTGTTCAGTGTTCGTATTATTATTGGTTTCTCCTGTTGGCGACACAGAAGCGATGTTAAGCGCTAGAGGAGCGGCAGAAAACCGCTCCTATGCTGCTTCAAAGCTCACACGACAAACTCGTGTTGCAGTAAAATAAATCATAGAATTATTGAAGACTCAGTCGACTTGACAATTGATCCACTCTTTCTCTGCTGATCAGCAAAGTAATAATTATCTTTCAATCTCTCTGCAAGTATATACAGTATATCTCTAATTTCTTCTTGCTATCTATCTATCTGTTGGTCTCTGTTCTTTTTGTGTGTTAACTTTCATTTCTGTATGGCATTTTCTGCCTTACTTTCTGTACGGTCTTCTTATTTCCCTCATTTTAGCCGTATTTTGTTATTCTTTCTACGATTTAAAGCAGTGTCTGATGTTAAAACACAGGTATAAATTTTCTCAATTTTCCTCCTCGCTAAACTATTGTACGATTTTATTATTTTATATAATTTTCGCAGTACTTCGTTCTTGAAACGAAGCACTGAGTTTTTTTCTTTTCAAACAAATGATTTAAATATTAATATGGAAATTTAAAATGGCTATATATCCTTCGACGTAAGAGTACTCAATAGAATTGCTTTGAAAGTACGCCCGGTTACAATATTGGACGGCAAGTGGCATGCGTTGAATAGCATGGAGCCTTCGCGACTGACGCCAGTTTCTGCTGCGGCGCGTCTGCCAAGATTACAAAGAAAGTTTCAATCGGAGGCGTTCAGGGATCCGAGGATGTCGAATGCGATAAGGATAACGAGATAAGAATTTCTTAGCTCATCACATTTGACATCTTCTCTTTGCCTCGGTCTCAGCTATAACTCTTGGAGAATGTAATGTTAAAAAGAAATGCGTCGCTGCTAAAGTATCAACTACAGTCATATTTAATAAGTTATTTTGCCTTTTGAAAAAATCACGTTTCGAAAACATATTATGGACTTTTCGAAAACCCATGGGCCTGACGTTTCATGCACTGAGCACCTCCCTCAGCAAACATTCCTGCGCACGTCCATAACTGCAGATCGGATAACAAACTATTGATGAGAGAATATTGCGGTCAATATTTTTCAATGAAGCTCTTCTTCCCAGCTTCGCAGCAGCTATAATCGTTATTATACAGGAGGACCAATATTTTGTCGGCAAACCCGCGACGACCGAGAGAGAGCGAGAGAACAGATCGATAAGTTGTCGCAGCGATGAGCTCAAACCCGAACTTTATTATAGACGTATATATTTCCGCTTTAGCTCTGTATATGTATGAGAAAGACGTGATAAATGCTTCGTCCAAGTATCGAGTCATTAACCTCTCCGCCTCTATATTGTTGGTAAATCCGAAACCGTCAAATGTTTGCAAATCAACTAAATCATTTTGGCTTAACCCAGAAAAAACCTCTAGAGCATCTGTACAGATATGTGATCGAACATTCGCATGCATAGTAATCACCGTCAATAGCGGTTTAGACTAATTATATACCATATTAAAGAATGGCATATAATTAGTCTAAATCGTGACAGTAAATGCGCAATAGGAATATATCGTGTAAGAAATGTTCGTTAGAATTTAATATGAATTTCATTTTAATTAAAATACTCTAGAACACATTGTGTTCCTTTGCCCCCATCTCCTCTCCTTCGTCTTTAAATTTTGCCATATTATCGAAATTCTACTACTAGTGCAGGCATGTAGAAATTGTAATTTTTACTGTATTTCAAATAATTTTCAACTTGACTAAAAGTAATCACTGATCTTCATGAAACTCACTGAATAAAACTCAAAGAGACACAAGTCTAGTCGAAAACGTTTATGAATTGATACAGAGTCATATTATAAAGAGATGATTACAGGACTTTTGTTATATATAAATCACATTATATCATCTAGATATTATAGATATTAGAAAGTAAAGTAGGTTAATGAATATACTGTTAGGCTATGATATTCTGCGGCTGTAGCAACTTCAACAGCAATCACCGATATCTAGTTTTAGCCACATTGATGGCTGGAGAAAGAAATCTTAAGTGAGACCCATAGACTCTGCCGGATCGATAACGGTAATTCCAATTGACGACGCTCGCTGAATGACTGCCTATTAAATTACCTCTGCTGTCAAGAACGCTTTGAGATAAAAGGTTCTGCTTTCTGCTTTCCATCACAAACTACTTTGAATTCAAGAAATAAGAATTTATAGAAAGTACACAAACAAGTCGATGCCTTAATTTCTGAACTCTTGCTAATAGGCCCTACTAACAAGACTCTAAACCTATAAAAAAATAAAGCTAACGTATTTTATCCAAGTCACACTGCTGAATAATTACAAAAGTGTCTATTAAAATTACTGTAATCAATACTTTTTGTTACGCTTACTCTATTTTGAACCGATGGAACATGAATCCCTCTTTGGGACCAGATGCGGTAATACATGCGTCTATCTTTGTTGATTCAGACCTAGACTATTGGGATCTAGTGATTCGTTATTGGCAGCAGTATCCTGAACTAACTATGTGGTAATGGATCATAAAGCTTGATTAACAGCATGACTGATGGCTCCCTGTGGATTAAATAACTATTTGTATTTTATTTCCACAACAACATTGAACTGGATATATTTCTGTAGGCTCTACGTTTTGTTTTCGCTTTGTTGCATTTTTGAGCATCATTAATTTCTATAGGTGTGTTTCTAAATATGTTAATTCTGATTTTAAATAGTAACAGACGTTAATAGAGAGTGTAATAGTAACGATTTTGGACAGACTGGGCTGTAACTTAATACATATAATAATATATATTCCAACGTAATATAATAACAAAAACTAAAATTATATTCAGTCTATAAAGCTCTGATTGCCTTTTTGCAGGTTATTTTCAGTAAGCCCTTTATATCTAACTGAAACTCTCCTGCTTCTGTCTGTCATCTAATAGTTACCACCTAGTCGCCGATAATTACATTATTTTATTGCACATACGCACATATTATAATGACTTCATTTTCATTATCAATAAAATTCTATCACTTTATAATTGCTTATATTTTAAAAAATCTTATTCTGTTAGATGGCTAAACTTTGCAATATTACATAATTTTACATTATTATGATCACAATTTAACTATAGTATAATAATTAATGATCGCAACATAATAATTAGTAACATTATCTTCAGCGCTGTAATCAGAAATACAGTAATACCCGTACTACTAGTAGTACTATCAGTATTACTAGTACTATTTTTAAAGAATGAAAAGCTTCCTAGCCTTTTGACAATGTTTAATGTAGGACTTACCTGCTTTAATCTTTCATAGTAACATTCTGTTTGACATTCAATGTTATTTATCTATTCCAGATACTCGCCTTCATTTCAGTATTCTTCGTCGTCGCGTCAACCATCGGTCTAACTCTAAACACCATCCCGACACTACAAGGTAAGGATGAATTTGGAAACGCGACCGACAACCCACATCTAGCCAGCGTCGAGGCTACTTGCATCGGCTGGTTCACACTCGAGTATGTCCTTCGCTTTGTTGCTTCTCCTGAGAAATGGAAATTCATCAAAGGCGCTCTTAATGTTATAGATTTGCTTGCTATTCTTCCTTACTATGTTTCGTTGGGAATTGATGACACCAGCGAGGGAAGCGAACAGTTTCAAAACGTTAGAAGAGTAATTCAGATATTTCGTATCATGAGAATCATGCGGATACTAAAGCTCGCTCGACATTCAACTGGACTTCAGTCTCTTGGGTACACGCTGCAAAGAAGCTATAAGGAACTCGGTCTTCTTATGATGTTTCTCGCTCTGGGGATACTCATGTTTTCCAGTTTAGCATATTTCGCTGAAAAAGATGAATTTGAGACAGCGTTCGTTAGCATTCCAGAAACATTCTGGTGGACTGTGATTACAATGACCACAGTTGGGTATGGGGACGTTATACCCCAGACTGGCTGGGGGAAAGTTGTTGGTGCCGCGTGTTGTATCTGTGGAGTGTTGGTCATTGCGCTGCCAATTCCAATAATTGTCAACAACTTTGCTGACTATTATAAAGATCAGGTAAGAAGAATTATTTAAGCAGTTGGCTTAAAAGATAAACAAACGAAATCATTACATATATCTGATAACCAGGCTCTCACATATGATTTGAAAACTTCAGTCATAGTTTATGATTTTAAAAGTGGAGGGCACGAAAACATAATTTTATATAGCAATTAAATAAAACTGCCATGAACAAAATTATGAGAGATCCGAGAGGAAATACGGTATCCATTTCCCTATGATCTAAGATTTACTTCCGTGATAACAATGATAACTTTCTCGTAGTCATCTCACACTGTATACTCTATTAACTTTAGTACATCAGCAATTAACTCTAATACATAAGCTAACTAATTAATTGAGTACAACTCAGTTAATTCTAGTATATCAGCATATAGATCTAATTACTAAATAGTTGCACTAGTTTTATATTCAACTAATCATTATTACCTATAAACAGCATTCATTTCATACTAACAGATACTAAATATTGTGAAACGACTAAGCTAACAAAGAGACTAATTTAGCAATTTAGAAAGCATTCCATTAACCAGTTAGATAAATTACAGATTAAGGCGGCAACCGAATAGTAACTAGCATATTGTAATTTTGTAATATTATTATTATTGTTATTAGTACTGTTATTATTGTAATAATGAAACCAACACCTATTGCTGTTAGTTTTACTTATAAAAAAGTCAATTGCAAACAATTCAATTTCAGGTTCGAAGAGAAGAGACAATGAAACGTCGCGAAGAAATGATAAAGATTGAGCGGAAACCTAGTGTAGAACAGGATGACTCGCAAATTCTTGTTAATGGAAGACCTTTAGATCGCAGCTCAGAACAACTAAACATGACACAAGTCTCCGAAGATGACATTTTAAATCAGACATCATGGGAAAAACGATTGGGAAAAGATCATTTGATAATGTCAGGACATACTGAAAAATGTATGAGATCAAGAGATGAGAGCGAGTTAAACCGCTTCATTGATCCAGGAAGTCACTATGTTACAAAGACATTACTGATGATCGATAATGATCCATCGGTTTGTACACTTTGCTTGTTTAATATTCAAAGTTATAATATTAGTCAATTCTCAAAATATTGCGTTATTTACAAGATAATAAGCAGTGAACTCTTTATCAGAAGTGTTACTTCTAAAAATATTTGTAACAGAAAGTTCCTTAAATTAAACTATTATTCATGAAATTATCAACATCAAAAAACTTAACTTTCAATATGGAAAAACATTGTTTCAAATTATTGTTAATGTTGTTATAATAATTCTTTATTTTATGCATCTTAAAACCAAAGCTTTGCTTTATTTGCCTTTAACCTCCAGAAAATATTAAATACTTATTTTAAAAAAGAAAACTTAGTAACCAACTTCATCTAAGCCATCTGATTAATTTACTGAAGCAGAGAAATTGAATTTTTATATAATTTAAATTTGTTTAAAAATACTATTTAGCTTAAACACATAAATATACATACCGGTAACTTAAATTCTTAACTTTTTATATTTTCAAGAAATTTCAGGAAGTTTCAGGTGAAAATTTTAAATATTTAAACGTCTATTTAGCTTGCACTCGCTAATGCTTCTGCTTCTGATTTATTTTCCCACTGCACTGTTAGTTGATTGCGGATCCTATACAAATCTGGCTAGAAATGATGTTTCGAATATATAAATAATATATGATCACTGCCTAGACAACTAGCTATCACACGTGTCTACGTAAGTCAACAAACAATGGACGACGATTCATATGAGCTCATCGCTGACCAATGAAATTAAAACTATACTGTTAAGTTTCAAGTGACCGTTTACATGCAGTATATCTATATCTTAAAAAACTCCATTCACAATATTAACACATAAAAAATAAAGAAGATTTAGAGATATAAGAGAAGATTTATAATATATGTGATTGACAGAATACACCAGCAATAATATTGTATTTAATATATTATATATCATGTTTATAATCTTAATATTTTACTTTGTGTAAGAAATTACAAAATCATCTAAGAATCATATGTTAGTATCACTATATATTGCGTAACAACAGAAACGAACTATGTAATTAATTATTGCAGGAAGAAATAATGATTGGAGCGGTACCAAGGACAGCAAATTCAACGAGATGCAGAAAATTACCAATATGGAAGCGCATATCACTGGCTGTACGAGGCTCCCCCTCAGGTCTGATGTTTTTTCAGTTACGCAGTAGAAAATAAAATATTTAAAAATTGATTAGAAGTCACTCAGATCAAGAGTAATTAATAAATGCAACTGTACATGAAATCTATTTGACATATAACGATAATGAATGCTCATGATCATTGCTTAATTGCGCATGTGTATTATTTTGAATTAAATAATTAGAATAGGTCAGGTAGTCCTTCAGTAGAGGATAAAATCCAGTTATATTTTTGCAGAATGTTCTAAAGACCGCATTCTTTAGCCCCTAGAAACCACAGTTATATTACGCAAGGTTTTGTTGCTTTAAATGAACAACAGAATATCTTCACGTTATTCAGTTGTTCACTTATCAGAATATCTTCATAATATTTTGACAATTTTCTATTAATACTAAGTCACGTATTAATGTCAAGTCAACCTATGGCTAATAAATATATGATATTTTTTGCTTATAATACTTTCATCACTTAAATAAATCAAAAAATACTGACAAATGTATTCCAGCAGAGTGCCTGTAAGTGACCAATGAGTCAATGACCATTATAATTCCAGAATAAGCTGACATTATATAAGCTGATAAGCTTATATAGTAATAAGATAAGCTGATTTTCTTATGTTTTTATAAAGCTATTTAATTGTTCAGACTAAATCTAGAGCAATATTTAATATTTCCAGAGAAGACAGTGAAAAGCAGAGCATCTCTGACATCACCCTTCGACACCAGTTCGGATGGTGAAGCTACGTCTAGAACAGACATTCTGCCAGCGGCATCAGCAAAAAAGAGAAACACCGTAAAAAATGACGTCATTAATACTGAAGAAACAGAAGGGCTCTTGCAAACTGCGAGCAGAACTCAAGGAAGAAACATCCCGAAGTACATCAGAAATTCTAACGTGCCACAAGCAATGGACAGTTCATCTAAAAATGAACGAACTTCACTATATCACAGAAAATATGATGATATACTGATGCAAAGCAATACAGACATTAAACTTGAAGATTACCATACACATATGCAACACCCTGATTTACTATGTCAAACTTCAGATATAAAACACAATGGTGTTCCTGTGCTAATCGATGAAGATTTAAATTATCTAGACAACATACAAAATATTTCAGAGAATCGACAACCATCACCTAGCTTAGCCGATAAATCTACTGATATCAATTTAAATGATTTCAGTACAACAGAAGTGAAGTCCATTAAACTTGAGATAAATGCTGATGACAAGGCAGCTTTGGATAACGGTAGTCACGAGTTCAAATCCAGTGATCAAGTAGAGAATGTTGATGAGATGGGAAATCATGTTGATGGTTTATATCTATCATTGGCAGCAGATTCAACCATTTCTTTTATAGATGAAGTCGAGTAGCAGTTGTTTAAGTTAATTCTCTTTACTTTTTAGATTTATTGTAGAGCTTTAATCATTATAATGTAGTTAGTAAAATCTAGTTAGTTTAGAAAATCGATGTATAACTATTTATTTGACTTTAGTTTTTGTGTGAACATATCAAGCACGTCTGCAAAACATGCCAACTTATCAATTAAAATCTACTATGTATGCCAGAATAATAGTACTAATTTTTGAGTTAAAGTGAACTTGATGCACACACACAGAGCATTGAAGCACATCTATACTATTTGCTGAAATTTCTTGTACATTTTTATTGGTTAGTTCATATGACATTTATTTATAGAAACATAAGTGTAATATCTGATGTTTAAAGGATCAAAATTCAAGAAGTCGTATGAAAAAGGATATAAAACCATATATAAAGATTTAATCTATATATAAAAATCTAAGATCCAGGATCCTTTCGATTAATAATTGGTAATAAAAAACATATACCAAATGCATTATAATATACATCTCTATTAAATGCGTTTCTATATTGCATAAATTGTTAACCAGTACATAGTGCGCAGACTCATTTATTTATTTGACTGTGATGTTTAAGAGGAAAAAATTGCTCAATTAACTGTAAAATATGCAAAACCAGAACTTGATTTTTGTAAATAAATGACATTTTATTTATATGACAGTTTACTTCCGAATTATATCAGTATTAATGAACTTTTGCACATATTTAACGAGTTATAATATAGTAACGAATCTTCATTAGTATCGTTTCAAATTATTCTAACTTGCAAAAAAATATTAATTGGTATCAATTATTCAAGTCTTGTCAGTCATTTGATGCTTTTATTCCGCTTTCCTTTAAAGTTTTATTTGACAGTTTTGCGTGACTTATATCATGCTTGCTTGCTTGAGTCTAATACTTTGATGACAACGAAAGCGGGATCAAGAGTAATACCAAGGAAAGGGGGATTGGTTACATCACGTGCAACTAGAACATACTCTCCTGAATGAACATAATATCAAGACAATGTTATCCTTTTAATCAAGTTTTTATTTATTACAAACCAATTGACAAAACGCAATATATTTGACATAAAGTGCATGAAGAACTATAAAGAGTCATGGTTCAAGTGTAACTATAAACACAAGAAAACAAGTAAGCAATCAGATTCCTTAGACACATAACACAATGCGCTGTCTGTCGATACACCCGACAAGCTAAACGTCATGATGTAGCATTAATTTCAAATTTCATTTTTTAATTTTTTGCAAATTTTAAAATATATCTAAAAAATTTCAAAGTATCGATCATTACAAGATTCGAACCCACCCGCCAATTTCTAGAAATACTCTCTACCAACTGAGCCACTGTGATCAGGTAGATGTTATATAATATAGAACTAAATAGCAAAAAACTTCTTAACTAGGCCCATTGGTAGCTTATCTGATAAATTTCACTACACATAGGAGTAGAAACAAATAAATACTTATAGGATTTAATGTGAGATTAATCAATCAATCATAAGAAAGTTATATGGATATGATTTAAAAAAACATGTACTGATTGGCAGAAAAATGTATACCACAAACATGGCTAAAAAAAAGAGGAAACAATATTCTCCTCTGTTCAATACATAATCTTTGCAATAATGCAGTCAAACAGATATGTTAGTTTACATTAAATATCAAATTAATTAGACATAATTCAAGAACATTAGAAATAAATATTTTAGTTTTTATTCAATGCTAAAAATTCATACCCGATGGTGCAAATTTTTCTTTTTTATTTCCTGAAATAATCTTTTGTTCATTGTTTACATGCTCCTCACTCTTTTTCTCTACGTATTTAGTAACACTTTCATCTAAATCATGCATGCAACTATTTTAATTCAGTTTAGCTATAAAATATTTCATTTCATTTTTTCTTCAATACTATTACTATTGATTTGTAAACATTTATAAACAACGCATTTTATCAATTTATAACAAAAGTCAGTTTTATTTTGCGAAGACGATTAATTTTTATGGCTCGGGTGCTATTTAACATAAAAATTATTGAAACTGACATAAAAGAGATTTTATACTAAATTAATTTTAGAAAAATGAACATACCGCTGTGTGACAGTTTATCTTTGTTTGTTAGTGATCCTGTATTTCTTTTGTTAACGCCTCGTGTTGATTTACTGATGTCCTTTTCTAAAAGATTAAATAAATTATTCATACAGTAATTGCAATATTGGTTCCATAATAGTGTCTTTATATTTAAAATATCTGATTAATTATCGCAACAATAGTATAGTTCTCTGAAAAGATTATTAGTGTATTACAACAATATAGGATCTATTTTATCGATTGACAGTGGAAAACTTGAAAGTGCAAGTTGAAAATAGCTGCTTTTATTTAGAAATTTGTAGCTGAAAGTTTAATCAACACAAATTGTGATTCAAATTTATCATTAATTTATCTATTCATAGGTATTAGTCAAACAGATATTGTAATAAGTAAATAAACCAGTGCAATTAACCTGAACTAGATTTTAAATCTTCAATCAATATCTCTGATGATGTCAGATGAGGTTCAGATTGAATACTTTCTTTTGCAACACCAGGTATAAGAAGAAACTCAAATGCAGCGTTACCTTTTGTCGTCTGTCTGTACAGTGAGTGTAAGGTAACAGTACTACAACTATTTGCTGCATCATCACAACACACTAAAAGAAAATCAAGCATTGTAAGATAAAAGTTACTGCAGTTTATATATAAAGCTTGGCATTGTTATAAGTATTGCACATTTGTGTGAATCTCTTCTATAGATATAATAAAGGATTAATTAAAAATTAAATCATATAATGCACTAATGTTAAGTTATAAATCATATAATGCACCAATTAAGTACAGTACATCATTGTAATTGTGATTCAATGTGATCCAATTTAATAACTGTGATAACTTTACAACTCGAATGTTTTAATCCAACCTGCACTAAAATTATTTTTAAAACATTACTTTTCTAAACAGGCTTTTTGAAACCTGCCATGTCTTATTAATGGTTCAATAACAATTGGCCTATAGACTTTCCATCTATTATACTTCATCTAAAGACATTTGGTCTACTGACATTCAGGGCCGGATTAAGGGCAGAGTGGGCCTGAGGCTGCAGATTTGGAATGGGCCTATTATAACAAAATTACAAAATTAGTAATGCGACAACAAAGAT
>JAQIXG010002396.1:0-17850 GCA_034700105.1 Oconnorella tubifera | reverse complement strand
AATACCCTGGCGCGGTGGTGATCGTCACTAGCGTCTGCCACAACTTTGGCTTTATCTGCAGTGATGGCTGGCCTATCTCAGGCGGCTTGTTTCATCGAAGAGGGATGTGATAGGCAGGGGAGGTTATTATTATTATTATTATTATTATTATTATTGTCATTATATTCCTTCCTTTATTGATCATTACTGTGTCCACTGTGTGAAATAATATACCAGAATTTCATTACATCAGTTATCTTTTTGAATCTATTCATGTCTATTTCAAAGTTCATAGATCTTTCTTTTATAGATATGCTACTTTTTATTTCTGATTCGTTTCTGAAGAGATAATTCTTTGTGTTGTTCATCTTACTAAACTGCTGGTTGTATGCACTTCATGGATGGAGCGTGTTGATTACTTTGCAGAGAATGTAGTCATTTGTCTGGCTAAGCACTTGGTGGCTAAGTCTGACATATTTGTCATATATTTTATTACAAAAGTTAACAAATGATGAGAGAGCGATGGAGAGCAACCAAAAGTGTCAGTCTGTTTGTGTGAAGTATGTCAGTCTACTGTCAGTCTAATGTTTTCTTATAGGAGTGTAACTTGCATTAAGTTATTTCAGCGTATAACCGGCCTTAAGTGCAACAACGATATTAAATATTGATAATAGAAAATTTGTTCATGTAAAAATAGAGCACTAGTAAGTTTCAAGAAAAGACTGACATGGAGACAAACAAGCAGGCAGACAGAGAGCAAGAGAAAGCAGAGAGAGTAGACAGTAGAGAGAAGTGTTCACACAGTGGACACAGTAATGATCAACAGTTGGGACATGATGCTGTGACCGGATGTCAAGATCATGAGGAGGCTGAGTCAGAGACTACAGTGACACATGAGGGGGCGGGATCAGAGACAAGAGTGACATATGAGGGGGTGGGGTCAGAGACGAGAGTGACATGTGAGGAGGCGTGTTCTCAGCGTGATGGTGAGTGTATGGAGACATCAGAGATGGACGTTGAGACGGTAGATAACAGTGGACTGCAGTATTCATCTTTCAGTAGAGGTACAGCGCACTTCATCTTACTTTAACTTGTATGCATTAATGTAATCTGCAAGTATATGTTTGCTATATACTGCATGTACGTTGATAGAACGCATGTATCATGCATAGAATGCTTCTGCCCATGAATGATGCAGGTACTATATCAGAACTGCATAAGTGTGTCCTGATGGACGTGTTGTAATCTCTCTTAGGTGATATAAGAAAGGAATATATATGTAGAGTGTTGTTTGATAAGAAGATAAGAATAGAGTCATCACAGTATGAACAGGAGTTGAACATTGTCTGTCACTGGCAGTGTATTGTAAAGATATATTTCACGATGAATTATGTAGAAGCAATTGTTCCTATAGGATGAGCTAGTGTTCAATAAGTTATTGATGTATTGGTTTACTTGATTTACTAATACTGTTGTAAGCGGGGGATTGGAGGGCGGGGGGATGTGACATATAGCAAGGCTGGGCTTAATTTTAGTTTAAACATTGTCAGATAAATGGTTTTCAGTAGTTTTATTTAATCGATTATATTATTTGTTCTTATAATTATTTGTTCTTATAATTAATGCACTTATTATTATAATGTTACTGTTCTGCAAGTTATTACAAGTAAGTGCATTCATTCATTGTGTCTAATAAGTGGCATTTATCTTTATTTAATTTCTGCAGATACAGTTTTTAATTTATCCCGATACTGTCGGTAGATCGATGTGACTGTATATTTATATTTACGTTACCTAGGGTTAATAGAACTTTTACACTTATCAGGGTTTTTTTTAGAAACATGTTGTAGGTAGTAAAAAATTAAAAAGCATATTTAGCCATTAAAGTAAGTATGTTCAATATCATTGATTTGTTTTTAGAAAATTTATGATAATCTAAAAATGATTAAAAACTTTTTTGGGAATTTCATAATTGGCTTCTAAAGCTATTTGCTTCATATGCATCAGATGTACTTTATATTCATGAGACTATTTTCTTGTATTGATTTTTCATATGTAGGCGACAGTTGGTATACTCACAGTTTATCTACTGAACTCTTCGTATATCAACAGTTTGTATACTAACAGTTAGTCTGGTATTAGTATTAGAAAAGTCTTTATACAAACTGTGGGAATACAAACTCCGTATACATTCGAAAAATCATAGAAATCTTTATTTATATGTTAACTCATATGCATTTGTATCAGTGAGAGAGATTTTAAAGATTGATTATCTGAATATAACAAAAGGTGATGGATACAGTGGTGTCTGTTCGGATGATGAAGTTTACTATGACATTGATACTTATGACACTGATGTACAGGCATCACAGGCAATGACACAACTCAATGTGACTCAAGACCAACATGGTAGCACTTGAATGCATAATAATTACATAAGAATTTTAAAATCATAAAATTGCCACAATTAAATGCAGCCATTAATGTGTGACTTGATAAACAATGTAATAACTTAGGAGAGTTTGCGCAAAGTGTTTCTATAATTATGATGTTGCAGCAAAGTATCTTTGTTTTTGCTGCACCTGTCTTTGATATAAAACAGCCATTTATGTATTATATCTGGGTCTATCTGATGATGAAAGAAACTCCAATGTGTAGACTTAGAGTTTATTAAATTTTGTATAAGTCTGCCTTTGGGTTCATGAGTATCACTTTAGATCTTTAGTTGGGTTAATGAGTATTCAGTTAGCTGTGCTTTCCAATAGTTATAGAATTAAAATCACTTTGGTTATATTAAGTTCAGTTTAACATATGGATTATATAGATGATATCTCAGATACAGCTGTCAATGTAAGCATCTTACTAAAGGATGCAGCAAGTTAGCAAAATAATGAGATATCCGAAATTTGAACTTGGACCTGCTGTGTCCAAATCGAGCGCTCTAACCAGTTCTCTAACGTGCTTTTACTACAACAGATATACCAAGTGCTAACACAGATCAGCCGTCAGTTGGTACAAGAACACCGCCTACATATAAACTTGACAATAAGGAAACATTCAGTAGTTTCAATGCTGCCCTGTCTAACATCTTAAGCAGTAAGTCGCCTCAGACGAGTGCTGCCTATACACAGGGACATTGGATGTTTGAACGTAATCAGATGCAACTGCAGGAGCAGGTCTCCACTTGCTTTCAATTAAATGTACTAGTAATGTAAGAGTAATGCAGAATTAGTTTAATATCAATTTCATTTATTTCAAATATAAAATAATATGAATCTAAATCTAAATTGAAGTGTACTGTATGATATGAAATAAACAGATGCCACATTGAGAAAATGAAATTACTGCAGAAACTTTATGTATTTCATTTTAAGTCTAAAAGTCAATATCAACTAAACGGTAGGAAATTAGATAACAGAGTGGAGTAGTTTTGACATCAACTAAGTTAAATAAGAATTCAATTTGTCTCTGCTCATTTGTCTCTGTCATTCTCTGCTGATAAAATCATCTTTCTGCTTCTACTGAAAGATCTCTTGTCATTGCTTTCCTTCTATTTATTGCAAACAATTTTTTAATAGTTATTTTCAATTATTAATTACGTTAATTACTTGTAAGAAATGTTCTGCAATAATTCTTACTCACACAAGAACTCTTAGTCGCCATGTTTCAAGGATGATGGTCAGTTAATTGGAATGGACAAAGTATAAATGTTTTGATAGTGTTTTTATAGAGTAGAACTGAACAAAGTTTTATTGTCGTGTACAGAACAACAATGAATCGATGACCAGACCATTTGACATGCTGGCTGCAGCCAATCGTTCTTCTCTTACTTTATCTTCTCCATTTCAGTTCAACTGCAAACCAGGTGCGAGAGAGTCATTACTTATTACTACTAAGAATAAATAATGACAGCACAAGTTGTTGCTGTTCTATACATATATACTCTCTTTTATACTGTAACTCGCATTCTTTTATTGTTAGGAATGAGTTTTATACGTGCTTGTCCGTCATTGCAAAAGGTAAATTATTTACTGCGCTGCATTAAGAGTCAAGACTCATCACTTGGTTTCTGCGTAACCTGTCACTACAGTCTTTTTGTGCTGATGTGACATTAAGCAACGAGTAAACTAATTTCTTCATCAATCAGTAGTTGAGCTAGTAACTATAGATTGTATTTATCTCTAGCATCAGACATCAGCCATGTCCTGTCTACGTCTGATAATCATTCCACACCGATTCATTCTCTCTTCAGTTTCACTGATGATGCCAGCGAGTCAGTCGGCCAGTCAGCCAACAACGTGGCCAGTCCTGCTTTCTTCTTCTCATTCAATGCACCGGGGGGTGGGGGTGACGCTAGTGGGGAGGGGGAGAGTGGGGGGAGCAGTTTTATGTTGTTTGGAGATATTGGTAGTGAGAGAGAGCAGAGTGGTGAGAGTAAACCTTTTAGTTTATTCTGACTTGGTCTGATGTCATTCATATGGACTAGATTTAGTTAAGTTATACAACTCAAACAACTGTACTGTATGCTTATGCAGGTAACTTCGAGACCTTTCATAATGATCTTACAGAATGTTGTGAACAATGGAAGCGTAGCTATTTATCTAATAATTGCTTTGTTAAATCACACAAGACCACTATGTTTTAGTTAATACAGATGAAGCCATGGTCCAATGAAATTATTTTAATAATTTGTTTTTTGTGTTTTATTTAATCTCAAAACTTGTTTTAGGTAAACAGATATCTTATAATCTACCATTAGTTAACTATTTCTTCATTACCAGTTAAGTATTTTAGTTTTACGTCTAAAATTAATTAACTTACCGGTAACTTAACATTGAAATTCAAAATAAAAACTTTTTGTAAATTAGTTCAACAGGAAGTCAGTTTAACTAATTATATCTTAAATTTTGGTTAAAATGGGCAAAGCACACGGTTATTAAAATGTCAAATCAATGCATGATGTGCATATGTGTAGAATCTGTACATAAGTATAGAATCTGTACATATGTATGGAATCTGTAAATAAGTATAGAATCTGTACATATGTATAGAATCTGTACATATGTATAGAATCTGTACACTGTATATATTTATAGAATCTCTACATTTTTATAGAATCTGTACATATGTATAGAATCTATACATACATATAGAAACCGCACATATATATAGAGCCTTTACTGGTATGATCTAGTAGAAGTCAGCTTTCTTGAATCAGTCATTAGATCTGTTTTTACATATACATCAATATTTTATCGAAGTTCACTTAGGTTTGTTTGTTTTACATTTAATTTTAATTGTTCAATATTTTATTTCAATGTGTAGTTAAGTAATTTTTATTATGCAATGTGTTAAGTCATGTTCCAACATTTTAATTTGATCTTATTAAGTGTTCTTACATTAAATATTACTTATTATTAAATATTATTTATTAATAAAACAGAATATTTGTTATATGTATTTGTAGTTTTTAACTTTATATGTACTACTACATGTTCTTTCCCAAATAAAAATTGTTTACAGCTCTGTGTTCTAAGTGAACTCATCACTTGCGCTTTCACTCATTACTAGGCGTTTACTCGCAATACATTACTGATATTACATTACGGTATTAACCAATTCTCGTTGATTTCCAGGATAATTTTTCACAATGTAACAATTTATTTTTATTTGTTTCAGGCCCCCTGTAACCGTAAGAACATTGAGTGAATAAGTTCTAATTTAAAAAAATTATATTTTTTTGAAAATAGTGTGCAGCAAAATATTGAGATTAATTTTTATCTCTCATGAGAGAGTCAATACTGACAGAGTTTAAATATAAAACATTTAAACTAAATCATTCAATATACAGAGCATTTAAGATAGTTGTAAGTTAATAACTGAGCTACCGATGATGTTAGCTAAAATATTGAAGCTAGTAAGTTAATAAGTTAACTGATTAAGTAGTTAGACATTAGTTACAAGTTACTACCCTATTACAAATTAAATACAATAATTAATTATAAGTTAGTAGGTGACTCAAAATTGAAACCTTTATTACAATTATGAGTTTTTATAAAAGCTAATGATCGCTAACATTTATAATACTTTATTTCATCCGCTGATGCGACATTAAAACGACAAGAAATCTTCATCAACATCTGACAATAATTGGCACGCAAGTTGCGCTGTATTGATAATATAAAATATTTGTATCGTCTTAATGTCTTTTTCTGTATTTTAAAACAACTAATTCAATTAATTAAATAGATTAATAAAAGTTTTATTGAACAAATACAACAAGTAATCTTGCAAAGATTGTATAGTAGTTTATAGATGTGTAGTTTACTCATAAATATACAATAAAGTTTATATATAAATTACGTCGACATAATAATAACAATCACAATGACTGACTGAAGAAAATACCTTCATCAGTTTAATCTGAGAGATAAAATATTTAAATCAATAAAGTTGTGTCAGCTGACTTACAATGTATACAAATAACAGCCTAGAACAAATGCGATGTCGACAATAACTTTGTATAATATTTTAATAAAAAATCTTCTAGTTTAAAACTTGATTTCTTTGTAAAACCAGACATTATTAGAACTGTTTCTATGAACATTAGTGTAACGAGTTAATCTAAGAAGTTAAACAAGGCACAAGACAGAGTTAGTTGAATGTTGTGTGATAATTGATCTACTGACTTTTGGTCTATGACAGTATGTCTACTGACATTTGATCTACTATGATATTAGGGTTAGATTTAGGGTTAGGGTAAGGATTATGGCCAGGGTTAAGGTAAGGGCGAAGGCCAAGGTTAGAGTTAGAGTAGACCAATAGTTAGTAGACAAGTTGTAACAGTTGAATGTGAAGTGTTCAGTCTTGACTTTTGACTAGTTCAGTGACAACACCTTTCTTTATTATAATGTTGCCATATAACGCCGTCTCCCTATAGACATATATCAATGTTGGTACAAATTGAATTATTCCATTTAAATGAAATAAAATGCTATTACATGCTAGCTTGATTGTAATTACAGCTCACACTATATGTTGCTATCAATTAATAATAACAATCTTTTCACCGATCCAGGAATAATGATAAAATAATTTACTTTCAATCTCAATACTTTTAATATTCATTGATTATATAATTATGAAATAAGTTTGCTCTAATGATAAGTTAAGTGATGGACGGCTGAGTCAACAGAGGGAGTTACTCCATGACTAATGAGAGTTAAGCCATTATGTTACAGTAAGATAAAACGAAAGAGTAAGATTTGCAGACCCAGTGTGTATGACAGCAAATGCTTTTTTGGCTCGTTCATAAAACGCAAAACGTTCAACTTTGTCAAACAAAATCTACACAGACAAAAAACAAGATCTAAGTGACATTGCCTTAAATGTGGCAATATTTCCTTAAATGTGGCACATCACCTTAAATCTGGAAAAATTAGCTTAAAAGTAGTAAGCTTTAAATGTGGCAACATTACCTTAAATGTGGCAACATTACCTTACATGTGGCAACATTGCATTAATTGTGACAACATTACCTTAAATGAGGCAACATTGCGTTAAATGTGACAACATCTTAAATATGGCAACATCAACACAATGTTTAGTAATTTAATCTTGTATAGGATAACATATAGTTATTTAATGTAGTATATGATAATGTATATTATTAGTATAACATTGAGAATATTTCAGTAGAATAAAGACTAGTTCAATATATTTACAGTTTTATGTTCAGCCTGATTGACAATGTTTTGATAAATGTCCCACACAGGGACCTTTACTCCCTTCTGTTTATCTGAGTCAACTAGGTCCATCACTGCTACCTAGAGGACATGTAATATAGGAAGACATAGGCATGGTTGCATAATGACTGACTGACTGAGTGACGAGCGATTAATTTACTAATTGATTAATTAATTTACCAACTGATTGATTGACTGACTAATTGACTGAGTGATTATTGACTGACTGATTCATTAATTGACTGATTAACTGACTGATTAACTGACTAATTGACTGACTAGCTGACTAAGTACGTTGAATGTATTGAGTACATTGATTCAATAAAAGAATCCTTTTATTGAATCAATTATATATTTATAACAGAATTTAATTTTAAAATAAAGTTAATGTCTGGATGACTGTATTAAACAACCGATGTCTCAGACGTAGCTGTCAATTTAAGCGTCTTACTAAAGGGTGCAGCAAGTTTACAAAATAGTGAGCTATCATTGAAATCTAACCTAGACATTCCAAGTCCAAGTCCTGTACTCTAACCAATCAGCTATCAAGACTTGATAAAGCGTTGATACTTGTGCTAATATTTAATTAATTTTTATTAATATTAAGCACTTAAAACATACTGGTGCATCAACATATGCATCAAGAGGAAACAGTTTCAATATGGCTTCTAATAGCACTGCAACACTGTGACCTAGTTGCATAATATTACTTTGAAGTTACTTTGAAGTTGACGAATCGCTTAATATACTATTAAAAGATTAATCGATCCTTCATTTCATCGATTAATGGATTAATTTATTAATTGACTAATCCATCAATCGTTCAATTAACAAATTATTTATTATTCAAAAGTTAGTTCAAGCAAGCGTAAAATAAATATCAATAAAGCGAAAAGTAGTTTAGCTGTCAGACATTCATTGCGCATAGAATAGAAAACAATCACCCATGCCATTACATCAATCTATGTATCAATCCAATTTATCTGTAAGTCAGTCAGTCATTAAATTTGTAACCTAAGAATGACTAATATAAAAATAAACAGCCTATAAATTCAAGCAAGCGAGAGATTAAACTAAATATAAAGTCTATAAATTAATTAATCTGTTATTGCTGTTAAGTTGTAATTATTCTGGTATTAGTTGGAAAGCGAATAAAAATTTAAAAGCAAATACAATACCAATACTGTGCGATAAATGTAGGCCTACTCTAATATAAACATTAACAATAAATAATAGATAATTTAATATGAGTATTATTCTTTATTATAAAATGTTATACAAAAGGAAATTTAATTAAATTTAAAAAAGCAATTTCTACCAGCAAATTGTCCATTGCCTTCAATGAGGAAACCAGTATCACAACACGAGCCATCATCATATGGAGTAGCCTTACGAATTACAATACCATCGAAGGGAGCGTACACTGTGGCACCTTGATTACAGGGGACATCCCAGCCCGTATGTGATCTGGTGCCTCTGTAATAACATCATGGACTTGCAGTGAATAGTTTATTACTTATAAGATTCACACTTGGAAGCAGTTAGATTTTTGTAAAGGTAGAGTACACGTCATAACAGATTTATAGCCATAATACAAAACTGTAACTAATAATCTGTTTAATAAATTGAGTAGGTAAATAAGTTGTTTACCAGCTATTCCAATTGTTCAGATTTAATTGTAACTCTAAATTCGAATTTCATCCTGACTCTATCCCCTAATCGCTTATGAACCATAAACCCACATTTTTGGACCTAACCCTAATTAGAAATGTGTTTGCGATGAAATAGTATATACAGTTACAGTTACAATAGTATATACAGAAATTAATATGTGTTTTAATTTCTAATTCTCATAACTTGTAAAGATAATTTCTTGCAAAATTATGAAGTGATAATTTTGACTAACTGCGTGTGCTTTAGATAACGTAACTAAAGTAAACATAGGGTTGATTTAAAGCTGGGCTTATAAGTAAGATGCATTATTATATTGTACTGTATGTACTTATATTGTAATAGTATGCACAATATATTAATATAAGCATTATTCAATAAGTGCCTATATTGAAAATGTAGCGAAATAAAAACAAAGTAATAATTTGACATATTTGCTTCGTAAACAAATAACCTAAAATAAAATAAATATATATAAGTAGATGACGTTTAGAGCACAATGCCTAAAAAATAGGTTATTTTTTGCTAAATTTTGTACATAACTGACCTGGATGCACCATAATTTCCGCAACCGTATGAATCGCAACCTCTTTTGAGATTAGTTGGGAAAGATGAACACAATCTGTTTGTACAGTAGTCTATAACAGTAGCACAATACGTTTATTTATTTGACATCAATTGACAGAACGCAATATGTTTACATAAAATACACTATGAAGGTCTATATGAAACAAACGCATAGTACTGTATCACTGAAATGAGTAGTGCGTCTGATCAACACAATATGTTTACATAAAGTACATGAAGGTCTATATGAAACAAACGCATTGTGCTGTATCGCTGAAATGACTAGTGCGTCTGATCAACACAATATGTTTACATAAAATACAAATAGGTTCAGACTAAATGACTTTAATAGAAATATTTGTTAACAAATTTATTAATTAATTTTGTTAATTAATTTTAGATTAATTAATACCTATCTACTCACATTTTTGCATTTAATTATAGGAAAAAAATAATATTTAATTTTGACTTATTTAATTTTATCACCCGGCGTCAAATAAAAATACATAAAAATAATTACAACTAAATAATAAATATAACGCAATAAATAAACGCAATAAAGATAATAAACATGTATCAAAATAAATAAATAGTACAAAAATATATACGTAATAAAAATAAATAAATAGAAAATAGCTAAATAGAACAATTAACTTTCTGTTGGCCTGTATTAACACTGTATATTTCTGAATTATTTCATATTGCTTTTATTATGTCAATATTTAAAATAATTTCTTTTATCAGAAAGATTGAATTTTAGCACTATTGGAAAAAAATTGTCATTAAATAGAGCAGATCTGCAATCAACAAACATTTTATTGACAGAACAAAAACAATTAAAGACAGTTTAGAGCAAATCTATACGTATGAAACAATTAAATGTATGTAATAAGGTAAAAACTGTAACAAAACCATGAATATAATAAATCAGAACTTACTTCCCCCTCCGCACGTATGGGGGGCGGAGAGATAGTCACTGTGTGAATAAGCAGTCTGAAAGTGGTTTTAATATAATTTAAACATCAAGCAATTGTATTAACTGTTAAATTTAAGATTTAATATGAATTTTCTAAATCAAATTTAGGGCTAAAATGACTATTAATTAAAGCTCTATATAGAAGATTAAAGTAACATTTAAAATAGAACGTTCTAAAATGTTAAAATGACACTTAATGTTGAACGTTCTAAAAGCCAAAATGATACTTAATATCGAACGTTCTAATACTAAATATGACACTATATAGAAATATTAAAATGACGCGTAATCAGAACGTTACGTGTCATTTTAACATTTTGGAACGTTCTAACGAATAAACTATACATAAAATAGAGCGTTCTACAATCTAAACTACACATAAAATGAAACGTTCTGAAGTCAAAGTTGACTTTTCTAACATATTACCCACCGTTCCTTGGTAGTTGATTCTGTACCAAACTCCTTCTGCCTCCTCATAGTCGTAGCACTCCCCTGGGTTGATTACCCCCAGGACGGTACAGGAGGTAGAGGCACAGGACCTCACGTTGACTTCTCCGCCACCCGACGGCGCTCCACAAGTGCATGTGCGGGCCGCGGCATAGGCCAAGAGACACATCAGTACTGAGATGGCAAAAAATTGCTTCATTTTGTGTCTGTGGTGAATGCCAAAATCTGTTTAAAACTGAATTTTTGATCTCGAGTTTAGAGGAGTAAGAAAAGTGTTGAACAAGGCTTGATTGTGTCAAATTAGTGAGATATTGAGAGTAATTAATAATTAATAATAAATAATTAATTCAAAGGTGGATAATAGCAAATAATATTAATTATAGTAGTAATCGTAGTAGTTAAACCTACTATTAGTTAACTATATTGATAATTAAAGGTACGTTAGTACCGAAAAACTACACTTAAAATTAAAGGTTTAAAATTTAGTAATTGTTAAAAGAAATTAAAAAACATAGCAAATTAATGTCCAATTAAGACATCCAGTTAGAATTTGTATCGGGCTACCTCGATGATTTGGGCATTGGGGGAGTAAGTTAGAGGTGTAATTGGGGATGTTCTCAGTCTGGAACAAGGAGCAAGAGCCTGTGATCTCTCACTCAATTACCCTAAGTGTGAGGTCATTGAACTTACTCCCTCAAATCGGCAGGGCTTGATCGCATTGAGTCTCAGTTTCATTGAGTGTCAACTCAGTGATGCATGCTTGCTCGATACTCCAATGCAGTCTAGAGCAGGTGTGGATAGAGCACTGGAGGTTAAGAGGGAGGATTTGGCTGTCATGGTGAACCGTTAAGCCTCAATGCCAGCTCACTCTGCCCTCTACCTCCTGAAGAATGCTTACGCAATCCCAAAGCTTCCCTACATCCTCCGTACCGCTAACTGCTCTTCCAGTCTCGAGCTGGTTTTTTATGTAACCACATTTCAAATATCCTTGGCACTAAAATCTAAGCATCGACCTATCCCCGTCATTATGGTCTCAAGCCTGCCTCCCTCTAAGATGGGATGGAATTGTAGTCCGCAGTGCGCAACAGCTGGCACCGTCTGCCTTTTTGTCATCTGCTGCTGCCACTGAGATCTTTTCTGCTTCGCTTCATTCACGTCCTGTCTATCCCGAACCCCTAGGTAAACACAGCGGAAACAGCGCGGAAGGGTTTGGGAGAATTATTGGCCGAATGAGAGAGGACAGGGGAAAACAGAGGGCATGGGATCAGATCGTGTGAGGGATGGCGGCAGAAAGTCTGCCTCAAGGAGACCGATGATTGCACATCTGCACTTCTCTTGACATCTCGTGCCTCTAGTTCTGGTGTCTGACTAAATGCACTGCCCCTTGCATCACTTGGCCTAAATCTGGATGGCAGTTCACTGAGAGTTGCTTTGGGTCTTCGACTCGTGGCAACATCATGATGCAACATTGGTGTTGCATCATAAGGGCTGTTGTGGCGCATCGGTTGAAAAGTTGGGTCACCATGGTTTGACCTGCAAAAGCAGTGCCGGTCGTCACCTGCGTTACAGTTTGCTCATCGATGTCATGCTGCGTGCACTTCAAAGCGCCAATGTAGGACCGCTGCGGGAACCACCGAGTCTGATGCGCTCTGAAGCGGCCAGATGGTGTCACGCTAGTATTATGGTTGAAAGGCCTTCTTTGGGATGCCACATGCCCGGACACGTTAGCGCCTTCATATGTGAAGAGCATTAGAGTCGGGCGCATCGGCAACTTTAGCAGAATCGAAAAACCTGTAGAAGTGTGCCGCTTTTGCTACCTCGCACAAGTTCGTTCCCATAGCGACTGAGACACTGGGTTCTTGAGCACGTTGGGTCTTGCTTTTGTGAATGAGTTGGGCAGACGGATCTCTATCGTCTCTGGAGATCCAAGGTCCACCTCTTTCATGAAGCAACAACTCCCTGTGGCGGTGCAGCGGGGAAATGCGGCTGCAGCGTTGGAAACTTTGGAACAGTTTCCCAAGGCACTTTTTAACCGTTTAATTTTGAATGTTTAACGTTTGTAACCAGAATTATTTTCCTTATTTGCTAGAGGCCGACTTGTCTTTTTTAAATAGTATTTCATTAATTGTCTGTGCATTGAAATTAATTGTATTTTATGTTCCTATGCATGTATTTGAATAAATAATATGTTGTTCTAAAAATTAATTAATTAATTAATTAATTACAAAAGTTGATAAAGATCTATTAAACACGAGGTAATCTTAATAAAACATACAACGTCTATGGCTTAAATCGCGTTGAAAATTGAATAATAAAAATAAGAGTTATAATTATTATAACTTGCTAGAATCAGCTTGACCAAATAATGACCAAAATTGGAAAACATACATCTGTTTAAAATAAAGAAAATGTTTCTTATCATTTCGTATAAGCTTAATCTTGATTAAGATAAGAGCTAGAACGCGTACTGATAATGATTAAGATAAGAACTATTATGATTATATTGATAAACGTGTAAAAATTTTGATAAAAAAAAGATAATAATTATGTTTTAAACTTATGGTTATAATGACTGTTTTTTCTTTGATAATTTTTTTAAATTTTAATAAAAATCAACAGCAAGGCCAAACAGATAAGAATTACAGAAGTAACTTTATAATAACTGTGAGTAATTATAAAAAAAATTATAAGTGACTTTTTATACAAGTTTTATATAAGAATGTTTAATAAAAATAACTATGCAATTAAAACTTGTTAAAAGAGTAATTATTGCAGTTTATGTTTATGAAAAGTCCCACAGAACAATTCATTAATTTAATGCTGCTTCTGTTTCTAACGAGTAGCGAGTAACGAGTAACGAGTAAGTTTGCTTGCAATAATTTTAAAATTAATAATTTATCAATATTAAGTTAATATTTACTTATTGTTAAGATTAAAAACGATTAAATATGAATTATTGAATATAAAGAGATACTTTACTGGCGGAGGGGGGGGGGGGCGGCACACCGGGCAACTACCCTCCTGGATTTTGGAAAAATTAATAATCCTCTAAAATATAGCAAAATATAAACACAATAAATAAATTCTTTTTAACAAAATTTAATTTTTCTATCGTGAATACAAAGCGTTTCACAACTTCCTCAACAAAACTAAGTTTCTGGATTCATTCCTTGTGAACATTAACCATGCAGACAAGCGTTCATCACTCATGGTAGACCTGAACCATGTTTTGACACGTCGAAGGGTGCTAAAGGATCTCTTAATTGGACAAGTCATCACAGGCAGTGATAGGCATATGCACAGCGCATCATGAACCGACGGATAAAATGTGCCCGCATGTTTGAGTAGTTCAACAAAGTCCAGTGAACCGGCATTGAAGGTGTTAGTTGAAATGTTCCAAAATTCATACCAACATCTTGCATCAGCTAAGAAATTGTCAAATAGATTTCCATACAGGTTTTTGTGATTTTCTTAGTTTCCATGTACTCAGTTATTTATAGAGTTTTGAAGTTTTTCGGATTCTAGAAAACAAATCAAAAGCACCCGATTTTTTAAAACGCTGCTATTAGCGAATCAAGATATGGCACAAAAACAGTTCTTCAAAAATACTCTTCTGGTGTGTCTGCAGGCAGGAGTATTTTTTCGATGTTTTCGACGCTTGCTAAGCCTAGAGAATTTAATTCTACATCCAGTTCATCTGCATCCAATTCCGCCAGCTCGAAGATGGCGCTGAATTCCTGTATGGCATTTTTCCAATGGACTTGAACTTTTTCTTTTAATTACTTGAAATGTTTTAATGCTGAATGCAAGTCTACAGTAAGTCTTGCTGCTGCAGCTGATTGGTGATAGGTTCAAGCTGCTCGGAATATCCGGCAATGACTCTAAGGCAAATAATAAAAATTGGCGATCGCGCCGCATGAAACAATTGAAACGCTCGACTTCTTGTCAAATTATTTGATGTTTTAGACAGTGTTTTCAGAGAGTTCATAGTAATCAGATAATTCTCAGAAAAGATTCAAATGCTTTTATATTTTTCTGACCAGCGTGTATCGCAGAAAAGTGGTATATTCGGGATCGTATTCCTCCGAAGTGGGTTCTCTCTAAAAAAATGTTATAATGTCGTTCCAGCTCCATATCGTATTGCGCACTTCCGCCAAGTCGTTTAAATCATTAACAACAAGATTCATTCTGTGACTGACGCAATGGAAAACCAGAGGTTTTGTATGCAAAATTTTGTAAGCAAAACCTTTGTAAGCAAAAATTTTGCCCCCCTCCCTTGGAAAAATCCTTGCGGCGCCCATGTATACTGTATGTAATATAATATTTTTTTATTCCAGTTGTGTAGGTAAAGGGGGGGTTTGGAGGTTTTATCCCCCTCCCATTGGAATTCAAATTATTTTCCTGTCATACTAAAGATGTGAATTTAGTGGTGAACCTCCTCCCCTTGTTACTATGCAGTGCAGTTTTTGGCGTTATATACATGTATTTAGAGACCAAATACGTGTAACGGGAGATCTAAATTGAGTGATGACTTAAAAAAGATCAGCAGTCCAAATTGAGATTAATACCCCCCCCCCCCCTTAGTCAATCCTGGCTAAGCCTTTGCAATAAAGTTTAAACACAATATTACATTTTAACCCTTAGACGGTATCGTAATTTTTCACCTTACTTTGGTAACCTGGAGTATAAACACACCCCACTGTTTAATAGTGAGAAACTTGACTAATCTCTATTTTGCAAGATAATATATTCTACATAATACTTTGGACAATTTTCATTAAAATTTTGATTAAAAGTTGCAAGTTTTATTTCTACAGGCCTTAGGAATAGAATATCGTTCCTAATTGGTTGGGGGTATTGTGTCTTATAAAACTATAGATTTATTGTATAATAACATTTCGATCAGATTATATGTGCTGAGAGTTTGGATTTAAATGAGCAGACTATCTTAAGTTTTTGTCAAAAGCCATATAACCAAGGTATCCAAGGCCTGACAATTTATCCCCGGATATAATATCCATAGACAAATTTTAGCGGAAAAATAATAATTAAAAAAATGTCACTAAATACCCATAAAGATTAGGACTATATATATTTTTGTAAAGGGTCAGTTGTCCTGGAACATTTTAACTACGGGCGTTTGATCTTGGGACATGCGTCCTGTGATATTTTGTACTGGGATACTTCATCCAGGGACACTTTATCTTGAGACATGTGTCTTAGTATATTTTGTATATTTTGTTTTGAGACATTTTATACAGGGATATTTTGTCGGAGGCATTTTGTCTGGTACATTCTGTTTAGAAACATTTGTCCAAGTACCAGGTTATCAACATCAGATTTTATTTGATCAATAACACCTCTCATGTTCTCATGTAATTATATTGGGGTGTATTTACACCTCAATATAAAAGTAGGTTACCAAAGTAGGTATAGTCACCGGAATAAGCCACGCCCACCAGTCCCTATGAACGTGGCAATGTCGTAATTTTGCCTGAATGTGAGGAGTACTAGACTACTAGAGGCATTCCTAGAAGCTCAACTTTTTATGAGCCTCGGGAGAGGAGGTATGGAGCATGCAAGAGGTCTGGGGTGTGTTTACACCCCAGGTTCCGTTCTAGGGTTAACTAGATTTATTTGATTTCCTGATTGAAAATGACTTACATTTTAAGATTTTAAGCTTAATTTTGAAAACATATTTGGTTTAAGCTAAACCCATAACAGCTGCAGACTAGCTAGAAGTCAAAAAGTCTAAAAAGCTGCTGAAACAGCTCACAGCTGCGCTTAATGACCTTTTGCTAAGGTGCAAAAGAGCTCGATAATTATGCTGATAGCTTTATTGTAATTATGTTAACACAGCTTACCAATTTGTTATAGCTGTTAAAACAGCTATCAGAAAAATCGTGACCATTACAGATTGAGCTGCTTACAAGCTACATAAACAGCTGTCAATTAAAGCTACAACAGCTTAGAAACTGCTTCAATAGAATCAGCAACTACTAAGCAAGAGCTGCTTGAATTGCTTCGTGACCGAGGCAGCTATAGGCAATGCAGTTATGATTTATTGCCATGTAAATAGTGTAAAAATAATAAAACAATAAAATCAGGCGTTAATTTAATAATATCAGCTTTAAGAAATGTTTTGTGAGTAGATAGTGTCATTGTAATTTAGTTGAAAGCAGAAAAAGTTAGATTGAATAATTACATTGAGGATGGTATATAGGTGTAATTAATTAAATACGTGTTTAGTGCTCACTGGTTGATACGGTAATAACTTGATAATTAGGGTTAGACGTAATAGTTAAACGTGATAGTTAAACGTGATTTTTTACGTTATTGTTAGACGTGACAATTATACGTGATAGACTAGTTAGTCGTGATAATTAGACGTGATAATTAGACGTGATAATTAGACGTGATAATTAGACGTGATAATTAGACGTGATAATTAGACGTGATAATTAG
>JAQIXG010002395.1:0-17851 GCA_034700105.1 Oconnorella tubifera | reverse complement strand
ACAAATTGAGAGGGGGGGGGGGGAGTGGTAGAAGAAGGATATAATGATGTTGATCGTTTCGAAAATCATTTGCGAACAAGAACGAATGTATCTAATAAAGCACACCGGATTTAGAATTATTATTAATAAAACGACTATATCTGCAATTTATGCAATTTTTGGATAAATTATCATGAATCTGATAATAAATATGATTATTCATCATGCACAATCATACATAATGTTAAAGACAATGTAGAACAACAAGACTGTCTTGACCTATATAATCGATCTCTGATTGGTTGGATTTGCCGCCGATATTTGACCTAATTATTATGTCTCCATAGCAGCGATGTAATCAAAACACGTGTAGGCCTACGGTGTTTAATTTTAATTTATTTAATATTTTAATTTATTCTGAATAAATTAGCATATTAATTATTATAAATAAATTTGCATATTAATTTATAATTAACTAATTATTTTTTTAATTTAGTATTATTAAATTAAAGCAAAAATTGCAAAATTAGAAAAAAATGTAAATGTAGCCATGCATCGATTAGCGAGAGAGTATACGTCCGATGTGGGCGTGTCCATTCAAGACCAGAGGTCTCGAGACTCTTATCAGGGGCCCGATCTCCCATCCGAAATTATGAAATTGCTAAAATTCATTTAAATATTTACATTCTGAAAAAAATTACCCCCCCCCCCTTATAAATGTATAACCCCTATATTTTATACTTATTATTTTTCTCCCCATTTACATAATTCTGCGGACGTCAAATATGAAAATTAAGATTCTGAATTCATGCTTTATTGTAATTTTCTTTGTATATATATCCTATATTTCTTTATTGACACTCAGCATCGATTCAGACCCGGATACTATTCCATCCCTTCTTAATCTAATTATTAATCTCATATTTTAATCCACAAACATTATCCATGTTTCATCCAATAACTAATCCCTGTGTTCTGACATGTCGGATGGACACATCACGCAAAATTCAAATCGTATTCGAAATCTCGCAGAAGCCAGCAGGAAATTCTGGATTAGACGCGTTTTGTTTCCTTGTCTTAATCCTGACTCTAATCCAGTAATAAATAACGATAATTTAACTTATAATCTCACCATGGGTAATAGAACTTCCGAACCCGAAACTAGAAAAAGCGATCTACCTGTTTTGCCGCCTATTAGAAAAGTACCAAAAGAAACACCCTCTGTGGAACCTATACCGGATAAAACCACTAATTTTATCGCTAAGGATATCGTTACTGAAAATCCGATGAAATTAATAATTTTCGAAGATAAAAAAATAGATGAAGTTTCAGTAAGGAGTGACGTTAGACGTTCGGTGAATAAGCAACGACCTGTTTCGGCGCGTGAGAGTAATTCACGGCCGGTGATTAACGGAGTACCGCTTGCATTGCAATTTATCGACAGTCCCTATCTTCCAACAAGGGAAAGGTTGTCTAACAGATTGCCAAAAATCTCGGATAAGGAATTATCGAGTTCCGCTGATCCCCCCCAGTTGGCGAAGTCACACACGGTTGCAGTGTTTGCTACGGGGGGAAAGGGGGGAGGGGATGGCGAGGAGTCATTGGTAAGGAGGCAGACGCAGGGGTCGTTTTTTAGTCAGGATGAGAAGAAGGTTAAGTTTGAGAGAGAAATAATGCAGCAACAGTTGGAGAGGAGAGCAAAGTCAGCGACTAACAGAGCGATTAAGGTTTTTGTGTTTTATTTATTTTTTTGTTTTTATGATGGTGAAAAAGATTAAGTTTAACGTGTTGTTTATCGTATTATATAAATGATGTCAAAGAAAAGCTGTCAATTTAAGCGTTTATTAAAGGTGCAGCGAGTAAGAGAAATAGTGAGCTATCCGGGATTCAAACCTGGACCTATTGATTTTAACTACATCTCTAGTGAGCTTTAACTATTTAGTTAGATATTACTACTTACTGTTAAAATCTCATAATTTCATAAAAGAAATTACTATCAATATCTCATAATTTTTACAATTTTATGATATTTACGATATCGCATAATTTTTACGATTTATGCATTCTGTTTAATTTAATTCAATTAATGTAATTACTTAATATATTGCTTAAAATATATTACTTAATATATCTATTCTTTTATCTAATTCATTGACTTTGATTCATAATTCACTGACTTATAAATATAGCGTTTCTTTATTTTATATTGTTTTAACAGAACGGAAAGATTTTCACTTGTTTTGCTCCGTATCCTGTCGATGCTTTTGTTCGTCACAGTCTTCGTAAACGCGGCTGGGTTGAAAAGTTTGGACCTCGGATCATGAGTGAGGCTGTGGCAGCCACAACCAAGAGCAAACTTCAGTTTAATACCGATGAAGGTTGTATCTTCAATCATTTTTGTCTATCATTTATGGTGTAACCACAATTAGTATATTACACTATGTGTACCAATATTTGGTCTACTGTAACATTATCAGTATTTCGATACATGTAGCATGTATTGACATTTGGTCTACTGTAACATTAGGGTTATGTTTAGGGTTAAGGTTATTATGGATTATTATTATTAGGATTATTACTAAGGGTATTAGGGTAATGTCTAGGGGTAGGATTATTTAAGGGTTACAGTTAGGGTAGACCAAATGTTGATAGATCAAATGTTGGCAGACCAAATGTCTGTAGACCAAATGTCAGCAGACGTAGTGTCGTAGACCAAAAGTCTGAAGTTATTGTGACACTTTTTTATTGGGATTATTATTTATTTATTAATGCTGATTGCTATTAAAACTTGCTGTATATTATTTGGATTATAAGTCTTTCAATCTGTATAGAAATGGGTAAATGAATGTATCAAATTTCTTTTAATCTGATATTTTCTTAAGACAGATACTTGACATTGCGATACAGTGACAAAATATTTTTAAATAACTCATGTTATGAAGATATATTAATGAATTCAATCAATACATTCGACTTAAGATGCATTTTATTTTAATATAATAACTGATCAACTGTTATAGAGCATGATATATGATTATATAATGATGACATAAGCTATATATTTTATAAATGTACACATATTATGTTCAGTTTAAATGTTTACAGTATAAATTTATACCTATTATGTACAGTTTAAATATATACAGTACAAATTTATATTTATTATAAACTGTATACATTTATACTGTTTATAGGCTTTAATTTTAGCAAATAATCAATAAATCAATACTTCAATAAATCACATACTACATTCAATTTTTTTTCAACTTTTAAAATGATTATGTATCATATTAGTATTATAATAGCAACAGTATCCATGGTTTGTGCCTGTTCATTATTGTTTAGCATTGATTAATCAATTGAGCTATCTATCTTATCTACTAAGTATCACTTATCTAACTCCCATATTCAAGTAAAGTGTGCAATCCAGCACTTGACTTCAAATTTCAAGAGTACATTAGTCTAAAAACGTTTAAATAGAATATATTATTAATGTCTCAAGGACTTTTGTATTATGTTGCTCATAAATTTTTGTGTTTTAAATTGCTTTTTGTTTTTCTGTGTTGTAAACATTTGGATCAAATTTGCTTTGAGAAATTTGTTTTTGATTAGTTGCTGTTATAATTTTAGAGCTTGTATGTGTTTTTGATTGTTTAATGAAAATGCGAAATGTTCCAATACTGTATTTTGTGCGCTATCATATAATTATCTTCAGATATTTAAGTAAATTTATCAAATAAAATAATTTGGTAGTTGTTTTTTCAATGAAAATATTGAAATTAAGATTATTTTTGTGATTATCCCAATATATTACAACTAAACTACATTATGATTACTAAAGCAAAGATAATTGATAAATCATTATCAGTTGATTTTTAGTAATTAATTGGATGAAGTTTGTAATGTTTTTATGATTTGTTGAAGACTTTTAATAATTAGTTTGATGAACAATTTAATGTCTTTCATGATTTTTTCAGACTTTGAGATTGTTTGTGATCAGTCTATACCAAAACCCTGGGAAGAAGACCATGGAATTTACTCTCTGATGGTTATTATTGATTTTGTTATATTACAAGGGTAAAATGTAACATTTGAGATACGCTTTCATAGATAATGTAATTAGTTATTCAAAAGTTCAATTTAAATAGCAGTTGTTCAGAAACATGATGCGTCAAAATGACCTCAACAAAAAGGCCCCGACTGCTAATTTTTAGGGTTAGGATTTGGTTCGGATTTAGGTTAGGGTTAGGATTGCAGTTAGGATTAGTGATAGGGTAAGGATTAAGTTTAGGGTTAAGTATGGTAATATATGAATTGATGGAGCCGTTTTGTCGGGTTAATGTAATTGGGGCCTTTTTGTCGGGGTATAAAATGATTAATCCTAAATAGTAGATAAAAAGTATATAGGTGATTTATAAATCATCTAGACTGATTTATAAATCATCTAGACTGATTTATAAATCATCTAGACTGATTTTGAAAAAATGCAGGCTTACTTTACTGCATCATTTTTTATCTACTTGATGATGATAAATATTATCTAATATATAATGCAATCATAAAGATTTCACTGACAAGTGTTAATTTATCTTTGAAGCAATATATTACATCTTCTCAAAAATATATTGTCTTTCTTGCACTGTATTTTTATATATATTTTTAATACATTGAACATTCATAAAAAATTACATGTATGCACAAATAACAGCTAATTACCAAGTCTTTACATCGTACAATGCTTTGATGCTTTATGAAGCTTGCATATTATAGAGTTACAAAGATACTTTCTCTGGTGATATGCGATATACTTTATTTATACTTTTTGTAGTAATGTGCTGATGTTTAATAATATTCTTTCTTTCTTATTTATAATTTGCTGTATCATCATACAAGATGTTGTACAGATGATAATATGGTTCAAGGACGATTCGTCCAAAGACGATTCGTCAACGGACTGTTCATCAAAAACTATTCTTATAATGGACGATTCCCCTAACCCTAGCCATAACCCTAACCTTCACCCTAACCCTAAACTTAACGAATATCCTTGACGAACAGTCCATTGATGAATCGTCCTTTGACAAACGTCCAAAACTGTTTATGACTTGGTCATAGATATTTTCTAATATTTAAACAAATGCTTGTAAAATGTTTAGAGTGCTTGCTATCATAACACTAACATTTATAAATCGTAAAACCTAAAATGTAAAGTATTTATATGGTACAGTAATCTGAATGATACCAGGATAATAACAATTGCATTTTAAAGCGATTGAATCATAGTAACACAGTGTTTGTTTATTGACAGAACTTTTTATCAGCACTTGATTTAAAAGTTGAATTAGCACTTTAATGTTTTAACCTTTAGTCTTATTTAACTTTAAATTGTACAACTCTGTCTTTTGCATATAAATAATGTCCACATGTAATCATTATCTGTTTATATAATAATCTAATTCAAGTTAAAACAATGGTATAATCGTAACCGGTGTGACTATTATTAAACCTTATAATTCAAAGTTGTTACTATTATTAAATTGTTACTATTATTAAAAGTAATATTAATATTATTTATGATGAAAGCTGTTACTATTTTTATTACTTTAAAGCTTATAATATGTCTTACTACTCTGCTTTAGTACCTAAATAACTTACCACAAATCTCAATAAAGAATTTAGTTAGTAGTTTTTTTATATCTCAAAAATAATATACACAATCTGAGAAATTGCTTTTTCATGAAATTTTACTGTTTTTATAGTCTAGAAATGTTTTGCGAGCCCCAACGAAATTCATCTGGGGAAATAAAAGTATCAACAATCTAGTCTTAAAAAACGACGTAATTGTAAATCATTTTCCAAAAGCTAAATACTTCAGCTCAAAGGTTTGCCATTGTTGTATATTTTTCATTACGATAAATATTCATTGTGTTTTATAATTATACTGATTTTGTGTTGATATGATTTAGTTGCAAAGGTTGTTAGAATAATTTATTGAAGTGGTCATCAATGCATTTCAATGACCACTTGTTAATTAATATCTTCTGTAATGTTTCCATTAATAAACATTTTTGATTTATGTGTTGCACAATATTTTTTTAAATTTATAGCACACCTTTATTTAGACGATGAAATGCAATATATTAAAGTAATTTGAACTGGCATATATTATGTGTTTTTGTATTTAGTAAATATAGAGTCTACTATGGCTATGTAGTAGTTTGACATACAAATCATAAATTAAAAAGTATGTTAGTGTAGTTGTATACATACATGCATTTATTGATACAAATCGATTTTAGCTTTTTGTATATTCTTCATACTCTCACTGCTATTTTTTAATTTGCTTTAATATACAGTAATATATTACTTACATTAGATTTGTCTAATATTTTTAACCAATTTGCATATAAATTAGTTTTTAAATAGCATTGGAGATCTTTCTAGCGTTTCACCACTTCTATAATGAGCTTCTACTTTATGTTTATTATTATAATTAATTTCTCGTTTACAATTTATCTATGAAATATTATTAGGTACTTTTAACAAAAAGTTTGCGAGATTTGCCCATGGGTCATAATACAACATCAGACAACTTTTTTCCACGATGTTATTTACTTGATGAGGAAGAAAGAAAAGATATTGAAGGTTTCTGTCTTATTTCTTTTTTATTGTCTGAAATGTTTGTGAAAGCAATTTATAATTTCATAAAATCACTTTTTAAATGCGTTATTATAGATATTACTTTAAAATAAATTGATTTGAAACGCAGATTATAGATTCTAATTAAGTATTAGAATAATAATTACATTCTAACAGGGTGTGAAAAATACCCCCTAGTGAAATATCAATAACTTTTAAACCAGTTTTGTTTTTTAAATGAAAATTTAAATGATGGAAATTTGATATATATTCACAAAAAATGTCTCCATATATTTAGTTGGAGAAAGAAATTCAAGATCTGAAGTATTTATTCTTTAAATTCTTGAAATAAAAAGGTGTGCAATTTCATAATCACCGTATTATATTAATTGTATATCTTTTATTGCAATCTTGTATTACAGATGATTTTCGTACAACTGCTTGCATGTCACTACTTCGTAATGCAATTCAAAAAGGCATAATTGAAAATGACAATCACTCAGATTACTCTAATACTGAAAACATGAGATCGAATTACTCAATTAGCAGCTCTGCTAGTTCATTCACAAAAAGCAACAATGATTATAATTTAAATAAACTAAACGACGCGGCGAATGGGGCAAAATATTCATCTTTTCAAACGTACGATACTTCGCTTATAAAATTTCAAGTAGGATCAGACGTAGTGAATAGAGTAGAAGGAAGTCAATTGGACGATTCGTCCCTGCCTGATATGACTAAAGCGTCATTTGAGGACCAATTGACTGACATTGGGGACGATATTGGGGGACAGATTGTCGTATCGAAACTCGGTCCACAGAAAGGTAGAGTTTTTATTTGGTTTTTTAATTTAATGGTTTTAATTCGAAAGTGATAAGTTCTTTTTTTCTGCTTCTTGTTTTTAAAAATATTGCAATAGAGTTTTATTATTGCAAAGACTCTTTTCAGGTTTTTTTGTATTGAATTCTGAGCACAGAGGACTACGAATCACTCCTCATTTTATCATTTATAGATAATACAAGGTTATAGATAAATGTACAATTTATAGATAAATGTACAATAATTGAATAATTAAACACAACCAATTAAAATAATCTAGCGTATATCCTAAATTTAAATTTAAGCTGATACATTAGATTTAAAATATTCTTACACAATATTCTGATAATATTTATAGTTTTTATATTCTGTATTATATTGTATTTTTCAATGCATTGTTATTTATGGTATGAGCTTTCATAGTCATACTTGATATTTAATTGATATTACTATATTTTGTTAATATATTTATTTCTTAAAGTTGCTCCTGATTTACAAACAAATCAACGATTAAAGAAAGGTGGCAGTATTCCAGTCAAAGCTGTGAACATTGCACTGCATCATTGCGATATATTCATTCGGTTGCAGGAACATGAAGATATTGATAGAGTAAGATATTTGGAGTGATCTTTTATAGCTTTTTGAAGATAATTAAAGTAGTGTTTATAATGCTATTTTATCAGACTAGGTTATTATAGATTGATGGATTCTTTATTATTTCTTCTTGCTTTCTGTTTTCTATTCGTCTTTGTTTCCTTCTATTTTTTAGTCTTGATTTCTTTCATACTTTTTTATTTCTTTCTTTCTTTCTGTTTGTCTTGCTAGCTTTTGTTATCGAATGCTTAATAATTTTAATTTTGTTATACTAATTATTTTCAAACATCTAATTATTAATTAACGTCCAAGTTTGCTATTATATTGTATAACGATGTTTCGGATGTAGTTGTCAATTTAAGAGTCTTACTAAAGGGTGCATAAAGTTAGAGAAATACTGTTCTATCCGGGATTCGAACCTGGAGCCATCTCGTCCGAGTCCAGCGCTCTAACCACTTCCCTAATGAGCCTTATACTAATATCTCTAATTCTTTTCTCTCCTTTTTATCTCTTTAATTAATTTTAAAATTTCAGATTCACAAGGGTCCCACAGTCACTCATTACGAATCACTCCTCACTTGGTTGCGACAAATTTCTCAGTAAGTTTTATCTAATAACTTATTCTGAGAAATAAATTTTCTTTGAATTCAAACTGTTAATTGACAGGAAATTTTGTAATATATATTGATCACAAAATTTTTGGGGTTGTTTTGTTGGCTTAATGTATTCAGAGTACTTTTTGTCAGAGCACCGTATTAACAGAATTGCGTTCTGTCAATTTGACTGTAGCGAAATAATTGATAATATTGTTTTAGGGAAGGAGCTACAATATCTCTAACGAAAGAAAAACATTCTGAATGCGAAGCAATGCTAGAGAGAATGGAAAAGGTCTGGCCCCAGTCCAGCATTGATGGTCTGCATAACATTTGGATCGTTAAACCTGGAGATAAATCTAAAGGAATTGGTTGGTTGTTTTTAATTTTTGTTTTAATTTTGCTAATATAATTATATACTTGAAGATAATTAAACTGATGTTTATTTGCTATAATACAATTTTATACTTTTAAAAGTGTACTCTCGTGATTGCTTTTTTTTGGAGGATTATGAGCATATAAAGCCAGGGATAAATAAAATAAATAAATGTTGCTTTTTAAATATGTAGTTAATATTTCAAAATTTAAGTTTAGAGTTAGAAAAATTTTAGAAAAAATTATGCAGCATTTTATTTGTATAAGATAATATTATATAGATTTATTATTAGGTAAATTTTATAGATTAATAACCAGTTTATTGGTAAAAATATAATTTGTTACAGACAAAATGTTTTACAAATATTTAAATTTTGAAATTTCTATTATACTATTTCAGGTATCAAATTTTGTGACTCTCTCAATGATATCTTCAACTTTATCGACGATCCAGAAACAAATAATTACATTGTGCAGAAATATATAGGTAGAAATATATAATGTGTAGTGTTATAAAAAGGTGTCTTTAAATTAGTTACTATTCCTAAGCTATACTTGTCATTTTATGATTCTTTCTAATTACTTAATTGCGTAATTCCTTGACAATAAATAGTAATTTTTTACGGGTATTAACAATGTGTTTATAGTTGTGTTGGTATTTATGTCTAATTTAAATAACTCTTGAAACTCTATCATCATGTAATATAATTTATCGATACATTTGCTTGAAATAATTTAATTGATGCATTGGCTTGAAATACATTTTTATTGATGTATTTGATTGAAATACATTTTAATCATTTATTTGCTTGAAATAATTTTATTGATGTACCTTGAAATAATTAGTATAATTATATTTTGTTTCTAGAACGCCCTCTGTTGATTTACAACTGTAAGTTTGACATCCGTCAGTGGTTCTTGGTGACTGAATGGATGCCACTTACTGTCTGGTTCTATGAAGTCAGCTACCTTCGAATTTGTTCCCAAGAATTCAGTTACGATACTATGCATGAGTGAGATATACGTATATTTAATACTTTATATGCTTATTATTTTCTTGCAAGAATTGTTGTATTTTTTATTTAAAAGAATTCTTTTCAACTGCTTCGTTGGATAGTTGCATAGAACTAGTTTGAATTGAAAAACTAAGAACTGTTGTGTTGAATTATTGTTGGTTTTTCTTGCATATGTGTTAATAAGTTTAGCAAATTATGTTTTTGCTAAATTTACAGAATTCAGCAAGTGGTGAATATATAAATATTGACAGAAAATTAGTATTGCAGAATTGAAAATCTTTGGAAAATATCTTTGAGTAATTGAAATTTTTTTTCGATTGCTCTATTCATGTAATGTAAATTTCAATCTGAATTTGAAAAAATGTCTCTTAATTTTACATTACTAATTTCACGTAAATATGTAACTCGGATTTGTTCTTGTACAGTTAATTCAATTTTTGATTTTTATCAAGTTTGAGACACACTCTTGAAATTCTAATGTATTTTATTTTATTTTTGTGATTAAGTGATGTAACATATAATTTCCAGATCCGTTCATTTATCAAATGTTGCTGTTCAAGAAAACTACATCAATGGTCGGCGATCGGAAAAATTACCGGAAAATAACTTTATGACGAGTGAAACTTTTAGAGATTATCTAAGGTGAGATTATCTCAACATTTAATTCTATGCATCTACTACAATTCATAATATTGCTATTACAATTGTACGATGATATTTAAATCAGCATTGTACGAATAACTCAATAGTGTACAAATATGAAAAATAGATGAATTTATGCCGATGTTAACCAACATCATATTAAGTATTGGATTTTCATTTTGAGGTGAGCAATGAGTATTGTTCGACTTTCTTCTCTTCTTTTTATTACAGCAAACTATTCCAAGTGCAGTAACATTTTTCAATCGAATTTTGTGCGTAATTTTAAACATGGCAATATTAGTTTTCTTTGCAGTTTGTTTGATGTTAAGCTTCTAGAGACATGCCGCTAGCATAAAAAAATGCAAGTCATTGCACTTAGTGCTATATGTAGTAATTGATCATTACATTAGACTTAGACCATTTGTGATCTATTATGTAGCCTTATGATAGATTAGTATATAAGCTTATAGTAGACCATTTTATAGCCTTACAATAGATCGATATATAACCTTATAATAGATCATTATATAGCCTTATAATTGACCATTATATAGCCTTATAATAGTGTATTATATAGCCTTATGACAGACCAATATATAGCCTTATAATAGACCACTATATAGGCTTACAATAGAGCTTTATATAACCTTCTACAAGACCATTATATATCCATATACTGTCTATATATCATGATTCTATATAGCCTTGTAATAGATCATTATATATTCTTATTAGACCACTTTGTATTGACTTGTAATATACCATTCTCTAATTGCTCTGATTGATTTAATTTTATTAGCTCTGAAGATTACTTTACTAAATAAAGTAACAATTACACTTTTCTAAACTATTATTGTTTAAGTACAGCTTCATAAACTTGTTGCTTTATTTATCAAACCAATCTACAGTAACAATTGCAGTTTAATATTAAAATTGTTACTGTTATGATTTTTGTAGTGAGATAGGTGGCGAGGGGAAGTGGGAGGAAAAGATCTACCCGGGAATGAAGGAAGCCGTTATAAATACTCTTATTGCAACTCAAGATGTAACTGATTCGAGAAAAGTGCGAAAAAATTGATTTCTTAAAAGTTGTTTTAGACAAAAAACTTTTTTTGTTTGAAATTTATTTCTTTAATATCTTTTAGTGTGTTAGAAGTTTATTTTAATAAAAACTTTTTTCTTTGAAATTGATTTTTTAAATGTTTTTCTAGTTTGATTGAAGTTTTTAAAGAATTTTTTTTTTAAATTGATGTTTTAAATATCTTTCCAGTTTCTTTTAAGTTTTTCTTGATGAAAATCTTATTAAAATGCGAAATTTAAGGAAAATTCGGATCGTATCAATTATATAAATGAGAAAATATATCAGCTAGATCTGTTCATTGGCATAATTGCACAATGGCAGTTATAAATATAAGTATTTAATAAAAAAAATTATATGAAATAAATGGAAAAGAATCAAGTAAACTTACATTACATTATAAGACAAGAATCATCTGCGATAATACCATAAATACTTACATTAATTGTGAAATAAATATATACTTTATATACTATGTATTATAATCATGTATTTTATTATGATATTATTATTATAGTATCATGTATTATTTATCAACATAGTATCATTTTTGTACAAACTTGCTATATTTAACAATACGACACCTTTTTTATTATCGCACCAACTCATTTAAAACAAATTAATTGAAATTTGACATTGATTTTAGAGTGGATTCGAATTATATGGAGCTGATTTTATGATGTCAGATGATTTTAGTCCTTGGCTTTTAGAGGTGAATTCATCTCCTGGCATGTTGCCAAGTTCTGTCGAAAAAGCCAAACTTTGTGCTTCTGTTGTTGAAGATACCATTAAAGGTTTTACTATAAGATTTATTTTTCAAATTTTGTAGTTTTACTAAAATATATTGCATGAGATACAGGGTATTACACCTTTTTTAAATGAAGCAAATAATTTAAACTGTACATTGTTTACATATAATACATTTTGATTTACATAAAATAAGAATGTATATATTTATAATCAGATGAATACTTAGTAGGTTTATAATATTTAGACTAAACATACGAAAGGCGAAGATATTTAGAATATTGAATGTGATGATCGTTTTATTTTGTTTTATTTTGTTACTTAATTACGTATGCAGAGTTGTAAATATAAAATGTATGTTATAATTGTATTGGGAAACTTTCCCAAAAGTGCCCGCTGCGTTTCCCCGCTGCACTGCGAAAGCGAGTTGTTATTTCAGTACCCCGACAAAACTGCTCCGAACCCCGACACATTAGTCCCATCAATTCATTTTGTAACCATAACTCAAACCAACCCTAAACTTAACCTAAATCTAATCCTAACCTTAACTCCAATCCTAATCCTAACCCTATCCCCAATCCTAACCCTAAGAACTGGTCGATTTGTTAAGCTTGATTTGACTGATCTTATAAGTTATATATATCTCATTATTTCATTTATTCTTTATCCATTCTAACATTTTGCAAAAAATGCAAACTAACACATACCCTTAGAGACCTCTTGGAAGTTTAAACCAAGAGAGTAAGGCAGGAGAAAGGGTGCTTGTCCATAAAATTTTAACCATCTGTCTTGTCTTATTTATTTTCTACCTTATCGTTCTTATTTCTTTGTTTTATATATTTTTATCCATTTCATTTATTTTACTTCTCCAGTTGTTCTTGATCACCGAGAAAACAGTAATTGCGACACTGGTCGCTACGAACTCGTCTATCGCGACACCACTAACCCTATCGCGCGAGGTTTTGATGGTAGACTTTTATTAGAAGGCGAACGCCTAGCGAAATCCGAACTTCATAAATTATATCTACTCGATCAGAAAGTTATAAAACTCGAAAAGGAATTAAAAGATAATAAAATCAATATTTCTGAAACGTTAAATTCTCTTGAAAATACGGAAAAACCTGTGAAATATAATATTGAATTTAATAGAGATGTTCATAAGTCGAATTTTACGAATTCGAGTTTTGAATCGGCGGGTTCGCAGTATCTACTTCTACCGAATATTGGATCGAATAAAGAGGTGACTAAAACGAAAAATGTTAAGGATTTAAAAACGGATTCGAATGTTGCGAAAGATAAACGAAAGGATGTTTTGAAAAATAGTACTGTGGAGATATATAAAGGTAACAAACAAGTTGCGAGTAAATACAAGGAAAAGCAGAAAAGTTAGCGAGTTTATTACACACCTTTATTTTACGGCGTATGATAAATATAGTTATTCTAACTTTGTGTTTTCAGTAATTTCCTGCTATTCAGTTATTGAAATTAATATGTTAAATTTTACTAGTACAATATATCGTTACACTAATCATGAATTATTAATCACATTTTAAAGAATATGTTATAATGTTGGAAATTGAGGTTATTTGAATTAGGGTTAAGATTAATCACTTTTTATAATGATGCATTAGCTCAATGTAACGTGTAAATAACTAAATGTCCAGTTAAAGATTTATTTTTAATATAAATATTTTTACAAAGTTAAGAGAATTAATTAAGACATTTTTATTTAGAAATATAATTAATTACTGTTAAATAATGTTTTTGAAATAATAATCTAATAGTGAAATGGTAGAGCACTCTACTCAGAACCAACAGGTCCGGTTTGATTCCTGTTAAAACTCACTGCATTGCTAATTTGCTGCACCCTTTAGTAAGTCTCTTAAATTATCAGCTGTGTCAAAGCCATTTTTCTTATAATGTCGTAATCCAGCCCTTAATAAATTGTTATCAATTGTAATAAATTGTAATTTAATTTAATTCATTATGTTTGTATATATCATGAAATACTCTTCTGGGTGAAATTGCTCAATAATTGTATTATAAATAATTTTTGAGGTACGTTCTGAAAGTAACCATAAATATATTAACCTGACAAAACATTTCAAATGCATTAACCCAAAAATTTACCCCGAACACAAATCTTATAAATCTTGAATACCTAATTAACCTGCAAAAAAATTCTCCCCAGAGATATTAAAGTAACACACATCCTGGAATACATTAACCTGACAAATTCATCATTACTTTTAATTCAATAGCCATACACCTTATAATCATCCCTAAATTTAACCCTAATCATAACCCTAAACCAAAGAATTTATTCTCGGGGTACCTATTTGTGAGCCCCTTTTTGAACGGTCTCATCTCTGTATAGATATAATATCTATTGTATACAATGCCATTAAATGCCATTTAATGCTATATAATGGCAAAGTATATGTATACTTAGTATATATTATAAGTTTAAATGCATCTACTTTATGTTTATTGTAATTCAAGTAACTTTTGTGATAATTTATTTATTTATTCATATTTTGATGTTGTGCGATTTTATCTCTAACTCACTTTGTTTTAGGAAATTTAAATCATTTTTGGATTTATTGTTTTTATTGTGTGCGTAATCTTTAATTGTATGTATAGATTTTTTAGACTCTACAAGATTAAATATAGATTTAATCATAAAAATTCGAATTAGTAATATTTGAAAAAGATTGACATTTTGACTATAGAGAATGTAAGTTAACAATATGCATCTGTTGCCTATATATTATATGATTATAAGTTTTTAGTGCAATATTTATCTTCTTATAACAGACGGCTGTATTTTAATATCTTGTAAAAACCCTGGTGACTCAGGGTTTAATATTATCAGGATAATTTGAATTAGTTTTTAGCTTAAATTGTTATTATGTATAATACTGTATGTCTATAGCACAATATGCAATATACAATATGGCTATAGACAATAATATCATGTAGTCTATAATCCAATCTATTATTGTCGTTTTGATGACAAGTTTAGTGCAATAAATTACTTGTGGTTTTATTGTACTTTGTTTTTTATATTTTTAATGATTTAGTTGATTGTTACTTGTTGTTTAACTTAGTTAAATTTTGTCATATGTGATTTTTTGTATGTTAAACAGTTGTGTTTTAAATGTCACCAAGTGTCAACATTATCTAATTTTATTACGGTTTTTGATAGTGAGTTTAAAAAATAGATGCTAAAAAATGTTATTTATCAGTCAATGTTAAGTGTGTTAAATGTTAAATGTGAATGCTCAATGTGACTAATAATGACTTCTTAAGCTGAATTCTTTTGTTGAATATTTGACACTAAATAACACGAAATTAATTTCTCATCAGAATTTGAACTAAAACGTTTAAACGCCATTGATTCAAGGTATCATTGTGCTTTTGTAATATATAAGCAAAATGTCTGTTATGACATAATGCTTTTGTTTTTGTTTAATGCAAAATAAATCGCCAGGGTGAAATTGGGCTTGACTATTAAAATACTTTAGTTAGCAGCACCATCTAGCGAATGTTTGAAACTTGCTTTTTCGCACTAAACTAGGAAGGCTATCTTCGTGTTAATACTTGATTTATAATTATTCTAATCTGTCTTTACAAACGAACTAACTCATCGCAACGCAATATACACTGACGAAAACTAATTATTTCAACTTGTAAAGTGTATGTTTTATGAACTAGAACCCGTGCTTGAACGGGCTTTAAAATCTAGCTAAATTAGAACAGTGAACTTTTTTCATAAATATACAACGGCAATAAGTTTTATTCTGTGTGACACTGTATTAGATGTGATTACATCTTTATAGAAGTCATAGTATCAAATGTTTAACATATTGATACTGTTCTTTATTTATCGTGTAATCTATTGGCGAGTAGTTATATTTTAATTAGATGTAATTTTGTGTGAATTTTGCAGTATACTGACGTGTTTTGAAATGACATAATTTGGGAATTTTAATGCATGATATTAATCACGTGTGCGATTAATATGGTGCAGATCACGTTCCGTTATCAGTGGCGTAGCCAGGGGGTGGTTAGATAGCTATAACTTCCCCCCACACCCTCTATTTTAAGTATAAAATTAATTTTTATAGTGCAAATGGTATTAGTTAAGTGTTAACGCCCCCCCCCCTCTCCCCCTTTTATGATGACTTAGTAAAAAAAATAGTAGGCCTACATGAGAGTCACAAAATTAATAAGAGTGATAATTTTCCAAAAATGTCATCACCTTTTTTGAGGGAAGCAACCCCCCCCCCCTCTTCTCTCTGAAATCTTAGCTATTCCACTGTATACAATTTTTATAATTATTTCTTATAATTTGTTGCAATTGTTCTAATTATTTTGATGTTCACATTTGCAATTAAATCAATGTATTATCACCGATGCAATATTGTTATAACTTTATGTTGTGAGCTCTATAAGCTTAATATTTGATGTTTTATTCATTTCTAGTATTGTTATTGCTATTTTCTGTGATATCTGTATGATTTATTGTTACATTTCATTTAAAAAAACGTTTATTTTCCATTTATTGACTTGACTTTTGTTTATCATTTCAAATTCGTAACCGTTTCTCAATAAGTTCAAATTTAAATTTAAAAAAAGACGGTTTATGAAACTACATCAACTGTCAAAATTACGAAATTCTGCCATTAATATCAATGGCGTAACCAGGAATTGAATCAAAGGAGTATCCAAATTTGAAGTGATGACGTTTTTTACCCCCTCCCCCCTCCACTGGTTAATAATATCAATGTAACAGTTCACTATACTTACGACTTTTGTCCAAACAGAAACTTATGAGTTTTTTATGAGATACATATAGTCTACAGTAATAATTTGTCAAATGATTAATATCAATCAAGCGTTCGCTTCACCTGATATTTTGACTAATCTATTTCTCTTATACTTTTAATCTTCTCTTCGTAAAGTTGCGCAAATATTTACCGAGTGCATTAGCGAGATGCTGTAAATCATTTTAACGCGTTAATGAAACAGGACCAAACTGACTCTCGACTTCTTTGAACGTTTTTTATTGACATCCGGTATGATATAGGACTAAGGGTATGTTGAACTTGGCACACTGCAGTAGCTTGGGCAGGAATTACAACGATGGGGGAGGGGGGGGGGGTTCCTCTCATAAATTATGTGATGACCTTTTTTACACAATGCACCACGTTTATAATGTGATAACATTTCTACAATATTATTAATATATTTAGATAATATTATTGAACACAATTGTCAACAAACTGAATAAATATTTAGTATCTCCCTCTCCATCCGCCTCCCCTCTCCCTCTCCCTATCCCTCTCCCTCTCCCTCTCCCTCTC
>JAQIXG010002394.1:0-17855 GCA_034700105.1 Oconnorella tubifera | reverse complement strand
CTGCATAAAATTATTATACACTGTAAAGCGTACATACATATACATACTGACAATTGCATTGATTTTTTTCGACGCACATTGCACATATTTTAGAATATTGACACAACAAGAAATATTTGTAGATATTTTCGCTGTAAAATCATATATAAGAAAAATAATATTTTCTTATAATACAATTAAGATGAATTATACAGTATCTTATCATTAAGGATAAGATATTATATGTTAATTTATCAAATATTAACATGATACAACAATTTACACCGGAATGCTTATTTTAACACAATTTGTTTTACAGAAATGTTGAAAAATGCAAAATTAACATTCGGTTCAAAAAGTTTAAATACTAACCAAACAGTTTTAAGTTAATTACTTTTATTTCTTATTTCGGAAAAGCGCCTCTTTATTCAATTTACTCTTTTCCAGTTCTTCTCTCTTCTGTACTTCGCAAGGTGCATTTACCTGATCGAGGATTTTAAATTTTCTATCGAATCCGTCTAAAAAGATAGATTGTGTGCGTTTTGTCCCGTTTTGGTTGACTTAAAGATTAACGATTTGTCTTCGCAATATTTTATATCGAATGAAAATAAAAGCAATCCGCTGTTTGTGAATTTGTTTCTATAGATTTAGCGACGAAAAGTTACTATAGGACTGTTATTGCTCTCTGTCTTTTTATATATTTATATTTTACATATAGTGATCTGTTGTGTAATTAAAATGTTGATCGGGAAGTTATAAACAAGGAATAAAATCAATTAGTTATGTAAATATCGATAAATAGCATCTTCTTTTCATATTAAAACCGTGCAATAATATAAGCAACCGGAGAAGTCTCAAGAAATAATCTTGAAATACGACCAATTATATTCAATATGAACGTATACTGCACGTGCCTTGTATAGATAAAATCAAGTAAATAAACGTTTATCTAAGTATATAGTAAATATCAAAACGAAAATGAAAACATAAATAAAACAAGCGAACGATAACTGTTCTAGAATTCGTACGCAAGTGTCTCGATTTATATATATCAAAATAAATGTTATATCTATGAAATAAAAAGATAATTCGGTACCGCGCAGTTAATGGTGAAATGCACGCGATAAAATGTTCCTATCATAACCCAGAATAGTTAAATTATGTTCTTATTTATGTTCAGTAAGCCTATTTATCGTCGAATAACCTTGTTGTCAAAATAATCGACATAGTGTATGTCATTGCAATAATCATCCTTGTACAAATCGCTGTTTCTCTTTGTAATCGCGCACGATAAATGACTTTGTTTTGATGTTATTACAATCAGAAAAAGAATCGGCATTCCATTGATAAATTTCAAATTGTGATCTATACAGGACTCATCGATAATCATAAATCTAAAACTTAATTTAGACTCTATTCATAGCTTTGCATTCAAAGATGCGATAGTATATTTTTGGTTACTCTTAATTTTTTCATAATAAAGGAGTGTATCATATGTAAGCCTATAGCTTCAAACAAAAATATACATTAAACGTATTGTTAATAGCTAGAACTATGGTACCCTATAGTCTACACTCCATTACGTCTAATTACGCATACTGTAAGATAATTATTTAGTTGTTACTACGTTAATACTTATTTTTTGCTGTTTTTCTTGCATAGAACACTAATAAACAAATAATTAAGTTCACTTGCGAAGAAAGTTAGCGTTTACTGAAATGTGTCGGCAGCTGAAATTATTCACTTGCAACGAAGCAGGTGTGATATTTCATTAATAGATTCAACATAGATTGTTTTTAAATATTAATATTGTATAATTTACTGAATATATCAAATCAAAACTTATCACAAAACGCATTCGTTTGTATCTACATCTTAGCTACTTTCCACTAAAAGCATGATTCGTTTTATATTTTTTGTTTTTTTTTCTCATTATTGTATTATGATAATACAAATAATAATAATTTTACTAATTTATTTACATTATTCATTAATTGATTTAAGTAAATCTAAAAATTCGATGATTAATCGTCCGTTTATATCAAAACTAATTCGGGTTAACGACACACTTGTAGTAAACAATAAGATAAATGACTCAAGACTGGCGTGCCGTCTCAAATCTTTGCCATAATCAAGAAATACAGAGGTGATAAACACGCGCAATCTTTATTCGACCATCGAGAGAACAATTTATGGAAACACGATAAAAATACGGTTCATCCCTACTTCGTAAAATAATGTTTTATTTTGAGTCGATAGACTAGGTTACTATAATAGCAAGTAGAAATAAATCGTATGCGAAAAATATAATTTCTAAGAAAACTATGATATATTGAAAGATAAAGATACTTTAATTTGGAAAACAATTACAATATTTACAGATATTATTTTATAATTTTTTTATTAAATCAAAAATATTATTTTCTTCAATTTCTAAACCCGGTTCATTCATCGAAATCAGTGGCTCAACAGATTTATAGTAAATAAATTTAACTACAACATATATTTCATTGCAAAGTCATACATAAAAATCTTTAAAAATAAACAAATCCATCAAATTAAACAACCTTATAATCCAGAAAAAAGGATTATTAAATCGACAACATAATGAAGGGTCCACGGCAAAACAGGTCTCTTTGGGTTCGTTAATGCTTTAAAAGATAGTCCAATACAGCTGTCGTAACTAGGAATACAGCTCATCCATTGAGTAAATAGTTTTATATAATGTTGTCAATGTTTCGACGTGCTACTTGAAGCATTGAGTGTCCAGTAGCAAGGACTGTTGTGTTGATCAAAATATTTATGTCTGGGTCGTATATAGATGCAGTTTTATTGTTAACTACAATGTTTTTTATTTCTATTTAGATGCAGCCGTTGTCCTATACATATTTAAAAGTCTTTTTTATTTTATGCTGAATATATTTTATCATTTTTGTACGTTATTTATTTGACATTTTCATTGCCAATAGGCTGAACCGATTTATTTCATTAAAAAGTTATCAAAACTGTCCTTTTCTAAATAAGCTGTACGAAATGCACAGGTGCGCATGATGTTAAAAGTTTTCTCGTGAAAGTATCAGCATTTATTCTTTTCGTGTAATTTACAGCGATTAACTGTAAACGACCTTGTTCAACATCTGTGATTTGAAATTTATGAATCTTTTATTTCATCAAAAAAACAGAAATATGAGTGACCGAACAGAGAAAACATTAACAACACGAGACTGTGTCATATATGATGTCTCAAAATTTAGTACACTCAAAATTATTATTAACGAGCTCTTTCTGATTGACATTCATCGATCAGTATAATTAATAATTCTGTTCCGAGAATCTATCCAACCGAACGGATCGAAACTGAAGTCGCGTTAAATTTTGACTACATCGATGAAACTTTATTTGGCGAACAGCGAAATTTTCTCAATTTGATGAAGAAGAAGATAAGATGATCAGAGTCGAGATGCGTTTTATGTCTTCACTGTCATTTAGAGTGTATTAATCGAATATTGCGGATAAATACAAAGTAGCTCATCGATGCGAGCCTGAGAAGGGTCATGATTTTATGCATAAATCAAGTGAAAGTTAGTAGGCGCTGGAGAAGTCTATAACTATGATTTACAGCGTAATAAAGAACGCACTAGATTTGAGAAATTTGAAAGCTGTGCAGAAACTATAAAGTAAACATTTTACTAAAAGTTTCTTTTCATAGTTAATAAGACGCAAAGTTCTATATATTTGTAAATCTTATACGATGAAGGACTAATTGCAAATGACTGAAAATTGTAAGAAAAATGTCTGACGTTATATACATCACTTTCGTTGTAATTGTTTTTGCTGCCTAAAATAAAAGTACTCTCGCAGAAACACGCATATGTCAAATGGAATCATTGTGTTTTATTGACAATTTTGTTAAAAATTAAAATCGAGTTACATTAAGAGCAATGTAACTTGATTGTATGTATATAATTTCATTACCTGATTTACGAATTATATCAGAACTCTAAGAATATAGAATATGTCACAAAAAAATTAATGATAAAAAGGAACGATGTAAAAGTAAATTTAGAGTAATAGAAAAATGGGTTCATAACTTTTACATGAAAACAAGGGGGGGGGTAGTTAAGTTTAAAATAATGTAATACTTCTTTCGCTTAAAATTTCTGCGAGTATCGTAAATCGTAATTACTAATACTTGATTGTATAATAATAATTCACATAACTTATTCACTGATAAAAACTGATTAAAACTGACTAATAACTAATTTTATTCTTTAACCTAAATATTATCAAACGCTTATTCGATGTCGATTGTTCATTATCAATGACCATGAGCTTCAGCTTTTCGCTGAAATCGAAGTCAAATCCGAGTATCGTTAAAATCTCTTCGTGTTTTTTTCTAATCTTTTATGTGAGACATTAAGTTGAATGATGCATGATGCTCTCAAGCGTTTAATTGGCTACTTAGACGACGTTAATAACTATTAGTTGAAGAGTAGACGTGTACAGTTCACTATCGGCACATTAAACAGAGCAACTGATACCAGACTGTGATCTATTAATGCTTTTTGGCTCTTTTCATTCCTCTGTATTTGCCCGAAATCGGATATTTTATGAAAAAACTTTTTTATTGAAAAAAATCGTTATATATAGATCTATGTTGCATTTTGCATGCAAACAAATCCTCGTGTTAAAGAAATCAACACTTTGTATTTAAAAGTAGATAAAAATATTGAGCATTAAAATATATTCTAATAAAATTCTATTAAAATTTATTCGTTTCAAACTTGAATTTAGTCCTATTATATTCAAATAAAAAACGGGGCTAAAGAATAGTTGTACCCGCATTACGGTTTTAAAGAATAAAATAAAAAAGTAAAGTCAGAGAAAAGGTTGCGGAAAATTTATAGGCTATCATGTCCACAACCACACTATGTTCAATGTAGACTATACTTTTGTAGAAAATTCATTACGTTAACGATTTAATTAAAAGCAAATAAAATGTGTTGCTTCTTTCGATTTTAGGCAAAGATTAAAGAGAAGCTTTTATTGACTTGCGTGTGACAACTTCAAAAAGATTGACGCAAACGCAAATCAGTATAAAATGTTTACCTCTACAAGTTACTTTTTACTTTTCGATAGCGTTTGTACGTTGTTACAATTTAATCACATAAAATGTCACAGAATCGACATTTACAAAAGTATGTAATGGATATAAAATTAGACATTTAAAACTATTTTATAGCGTGATATATTTAGTAAAAGCTTGCAATGATCATAAGGATTTAAATTTATAAAAATATCCGTTATTATTGTTATATATACAATTTGGATGTATGCAGTATACACTAACAGTATTAATAAACAAGTAAAACAATGCATAGACAATAGACATGCATTGTGCATTATTAAAAAGACTAAAACTGTTTTAAATTGACTTTAATCTAAAAGCCATAAAACATGTGATGTAAATTGATACACACATCAAAGACAAGTTGAAAGAAAGCATTGCATAAAAGAAAAAATCTAAAGATTTTTTAAAGGACATCGGATATGTCCAAAAATGCATTCCTTCAAAATTTTATTTTATTTCCGAAGTTTTTTCAGTGAAATTTATATTAAATGATTTAGAAAAACATAAAGTTTGTATTTTATTAAATAAGTAACTAAAAATCTATATTTTATTTCGTTTAAATTTTAGCATAAAACCTTAACCCTAGGCTATATAATACACATTAAACTTAGACTAAACTTAAATTTTAATAATTAAATTTAGTCATAAATTAACTGAATGAAACTTTACCTGAATTAGTTGTCGACGCAATGCAATGATGATGAACAGTTAAAATCTGATCAACTGATTTTTGTGAACTTGCATTCACTATCGCGCATACCGTTATAGTTAGATGATTCGCTGTAGAATTATAGATGAGTTGATATTGAGTTGGTTGTCTCTGACTGATGAAAACTATGAGTGTCTTTCGCTGCATCCAACACAAAGCAAATAATAACCTACTTGAAACGAAACTGCAGCTTCAAGTCTTCCGTTTTGTTTAGTCTTCTGTTTTGTTTATAAACGGATTTTACAAAACTTTTATAAGATTATTGAACATTGAGCAATGGTGGAATCTTTTAAGCATATCAGATAATTCGTGTTGATTTTATTCAATTATTGTTATTTTGAATTGGCGATATATTAACATCCTAAATTGAATTCACTTGGCAGTATATTACCATATATTAACATAGTCGTGGGCTATTATATGTTGATATATTGCTATATTATAGTAAATTAAAAACGTATTTACTCTGGATTCTGGAAAGTATTTAAAATTTTCTCTATCTCTCTCTAAGCGTCGTCTAGCTCTCGACCGAGACTGCGACTTTCTGTTTTTGCAAATTGATGCAAAAATTACTTCTGAGTAGATGATTATTAAAGTAATGCGTTTTCACTTTGGTCAGTTTGAGCTTCGCTGCTCAATCACCAACTCTTTTAAAAGTCTAGAATCGCCACTGGATATGCTCTATATGAGATAAATACTAAAGCGAGTTGCTGCATTTAAATTTTCTGTGTTTAGATAAGAAAATATCAACAAAAGATGTCAGGGAGTCAGTCGTGCAAGTTTTCGTATCACGTTTTTTGCTGAAAATCATACTGTGTCAATGACCATTGATCAAAGTAAACAAAGATAACCAACGATTATAATAAGTAAACGTGACCTATGATCAATCGTGTTATCTTCATCTAAACTTTATCATCTGTCAGCAAACAGTAGTACAGCAAAGGTTGATGGTTCGGAAAAGAATTTTTTTAAGTAAATTTTTTAAAATAATTTTTGCTTCAAGAGTACTAACTATTTTTTATGATATGACATTTGCAGGAACATGTAGAACATTTTTTTGTTTTGTTTATACATCAGGAAATTAACTTGTCTAAATGTGGCTTAGATGTTGATAATACACTCGACAGCGTGACACTTTACAAATGTCATATGGTTAAAAAATATAGACAATATTCGTTTTCGGGGTATTCAGTCAATTTTAAAATAATTTGAATCTTTAGATTAATGATGCTTTCATAATCATATTATAATAATAAATTGAATTACTATATCTAATTATCATCTATTTTCAAGTTATTTCTGAAAAGTACAGAAAAGAAATTACGATACAATAATTATACGACTGTAACATGAATTTGTAATGTAAATGATCACACTCCTCCCTCTGCAACGAATAAGTTTCTGACTATTTTTCTGCAAAAAATAATCATAAACTTTAGAAAACTATGAAAAACAAAACGATTTAACAAAAGAAACAGATCGTGCTAATAGCAGCAAGGACTATGACTATTTTAACATTTTTATTTATCATCCGATATTTTGTCGTTGGACATCACAAACCGGAAACGAGTCTGATTGACGTGAGTTATTTTAGAAAACATTTACAGAAATCTCTCTTTTTGTAAGTTTTAATGTAGGAAAAGGGATATTTGAGTTTTTATAATAAAGATCTGCGGGTGAAATGTCACGATAAGTCAATTGTAAACTCACTGTAGTGAATTTATCGTCCTTAAATATTTAAAATTAATTTGTGTGAAAGTTTTATTAAAAACTTTGAAAAGTAAAACTTTCAACTATAGTTCAAGATTTTTAAGCACATGTCCTCTCACCACCGTATGGGCGTAATATGTAATTTATTTGAAATTTGTTACTATAAACTATAGCGTTAAATATTGATTGTAACGTATCTGCTAACTAAGCGAAAAATACTTTATCCTACTCTAATTCAATATTATAAAATTTAGTATAGAGCTGCAAATCCAAATATTATTCAGATAAATAACTCGCTTTAATATTTCCGCCTACGAGTCCGTATTTTCAGATTCTATTCTTTATTTTAATCGTACACGTAAATTGTACTTGTTTCATATTGTATGAGAAATAAAAGAATTTGATCTGATTTGCACTTCACTTTTTCGTACATTCATTCAACAAGTCTTTTTATTCACTTAAACATCACGAAGCGTACATTATCTCAAAATCGTGTTTGAGATCAATTATTAACTTCATTGCAATCCAAAGACCGATTAACGACGTGAGATTCAGCCATCAGCTAAAAAGTATATTACCAATATTGCTCTATACCCATCAAGCAACGACCCAACAAGTCGGTCATTCGGATGATTTGTTTTCAGAAAGATTAATACCCTCTGCAAGAAAAGAAGGCACAGTCGACTGCTGGCCTCACGTCTCTTTCATATATCCGGACTCGGAGAATTGTCGTTAGCACGAACTCGGGTCGCCGCGAGCGTTAATCAAAGATCTCCGGAAGACCAAAGCAATCTGCTTTAAAATTCATTATTATTATTTAGACATAAGCGTTATTGCTCTCGCGCAGAGTTATGCGAACGTGAAACAGTGATGTCCGAAAGCCGGGTCATGATCCGTCAGCTATTTGGAACATTCAGATTCGTCGTGGAGTACAACGAGGAAGGTGATCAATGACTTATAATACTACTTTGATAGTGTAGTTATGAATCAAACTATGACATCAATTGATGTTGAAGTGATTTATCATCACTGCGTATTCTGTGATAATAGTAGACTGTTGTTCTTCAGTCACAAATATTTGTGAGATGATTATCGACTGGTAATGATTGAGGTTGATACTGATACGGGACCTGGTAGAATTTTAGGTTATTTTCTAATAAACATATGGGGAGTAATTTATTACACAATCGCAATTATCCTAGTTTGGCCAGCTGACAATAAATGGTCGAAAAGGTGGGTGAATCGATCTTCGGTATAATATAGAGCACAAGGCAATTATCAGTATTGTATCATTAGTATAATTAGTATAATTAGTAAATATTCACAGATGTATTTATGATCTACTTTAAGTTTGTGATTTTAGTAAGTAAGAATCATTTAAATATTCTAGTAACGATTAGAAGAGACCATGAAGCCAAATACTGTTGAGCTTTTGAAAATGTGTAACAAATGATGCAAATATATTATATCGAGAGTTCTAGACGAATAATATAGTTGAATGACTTCTATACGATACAATATTTCCATTTCCTCATTTTTAACAGCAAACCGTCAACATTTCATACTGTCGACGAAAAATTGAACTTTCCGAGCTTCTGCTAATTATTTCTTGTACTTTAAATTTTGTATATTAAATTATTTTTCTGCCAAATCAACGTTTCTACAGATTTCAGCGTTTCCACGTGCGCATAAAATAAACATTTACCAAGAACTGTCAACTGTGAACTTTATTATCTTTTAGCGCTTACGCCATCATCTTCGTGCACGTGGAAGGAAATAACTTCTTTCCTTCTTTTCTCATTCATTCTGGTAGCATTTATAATAGATGCAGGGGGATAGGGAGGGAGGGAGGGTAAAATTCTAATGTGCTGAAATAAATAGCTGATTAAAATTATAACTTTTAGAAGTTATGATAAGATTAATATTTTTAGTCAATACTCAAAGAAATTAGTTAACCACTAGTGAGTGTAAAAAAATATATAATGATTGTGAGATATGTCACAGATTCTGAGAAAATGTAATAAAATTTGACATTTTAATGACACAAAACAGCTCCATATACAGGCCTACATAATAATATTTAATATTAGTTTAAATACAGATAACAAATAGAGCTAGGATGAATGATTGAGTTCCATCTCTCAAGAATTACACCCAGTCTTCGACATGCAGTATTGCCTTTACTTTATGCTTACAGTAACCCATCAAGTAAAGCCATTAGCTTCACTTACCCCGAAGCCACAGTAGAAAAATGACCCGTTCGACAACTATGATGGTCGAGGAGCTGAAGGTCATGAACTATAGGGCAACTTATATCAAATTATCCAAATTTATAGGCACGAATTCCAGAGTAATTTGATTTCATCTGAGCAATCAATATTTGACCAAAAACTTAATCTAACCTTAGCACTGATTTAACCTAATTCAAAGCTAACCAAATCGGTTTTCTGTTGAAAATTTTAGATTAAGATAAATTAAGTTTACCGCGCGAGCGTAAAACAACAATCAGAGTAAAAATTGAATTGCACTTTCTGAAGTTTTCTGAAGTTTTCTTGATTTTTGCGAGATTGTGAAATTATTAGAACTTTCTTTGCTTTAATAATCTTGGAAATTATACAGTTAATTTTTTAAAATCAGATTTTGCAAATAGCTGTAAAAATACATTAAAGATTCTTTTATGTAGCTTCAGTAATATAGTGGTCTCTATGCATATTAAAAGTTACTTAAGACTTTGTGAACGAATCAACATTAAATAGCTCAAATCGAGTGCGTGACTTATATATAATCACTCGTAAAAGAATGAAAGAAATTAAATAAAATATAATTAGGGCCATTGTACAATGTCCAACTCCGCAAATTTAGTTGAGAATAAGATCAAACACCTGGTCCTACTGACCTTGCAGAGAAGAGCTGCAGGTGATTTTCTAATACTTCTGGAAAGCCTGTCATGTGCAGATTGATAACTAGTATTTGAGATTGAGAGACTTATAGTCTAGAAGCTTTCTAGACTTTATTTATTTTCATCATTATTAGATTTACTTTTTTGCGAAATTACATTTGGAAAGTCGCGCTGAACGTGATAAAAATTCTAAGTATCTTACGTAGAAATTTGGTGTAAAATTTGGTTTGGACGTCCATGTCTTAAAATTAGGCGCTTTTCATAGACTAATGTAATCGCATATCATAGTAGTGTAATACTATTAATTTTAATTCAAGATACAATATAGTACAAATGTTTACAGGTCGTGATCACAAGAATCACTAGATTCGCATGAAGTGGTTGAATTTAACTAATAAATTAAAGCAGTGAATGACCGGGCTGTTTATGCTATAACCAAAACTGGTCAAGATATTTTTCAAAACCGGCAAGATATTTTTTTAATTTCTAAAATTACAGTCGATTAACTTTTTGGAACATAAAGCTATATATATATATCTTGTAGTAATCGAAACTGAAAGATTGTAGGTTTCGAGTTTCAATATAAGTCACAGTATTTAACCAACTTTTTGCAGTCCATAAAGCTCCTACGGACCTACGCAATCCGCTCGTACATCATCAATGTCGTTCATAAAGTATGCTCTAAACTCTAAAAGACAGTAAGTTAAGCGAAGGTTTATTTCAAATACGACTTTCATGAACCTTGCAAGTTAAAGATACTATGTAGGCGTACTGTAAATACATCAATAACTACGTCAAAATGATTATAATTTACTAAAGCAAAGACATAATTAAAAGAAGTCCTAAAACTGAAATACAATTTTTTCCATAGAGTGTCTCAATAATTTTATAAATCCAATACTTCTATGATCAAAGACCTGTCACTCCCACACAGTAAGAATGAACTAAGCGGATCTTGAAAACGATTAGATCTAGTTTTTATTCTCGCAAAAACTGTAATTTCCTTTTCATAATTGCGTTCATAGCATGTCTACTTGATTCATATCCTCGCTTACCTTTTTATATTACTTATTTATTCTGCTAATTTGTTTTAAGCATTTATCATTCGTTTACTGTTTCTCAAGGATAGTTGCAATAGAATAGCTATTTGCTCTAAAAGTATAACTAAATATCTCACAATGCTCTTTTCTTAACTTAAAGTATATCTATTTTTAATTAATACGATATGGTAAGAATATTGATAATTACTATCCACAGAATAACATCAGATGCACGTCATTAACAAACATAAAATTACGAAATAAAATTACAAAAAATAACATGTCTACTATATTTTTGGTAATCTCTCCAAAAAATCTAACCCCTATTCGATTTAATTCACTGAATCACACAGTAAATTTTTAGTTTATGTAAAAAATTCAAACTTTACACTGATTAAAGCTAAATTATAACAATGAAGAGAAATTGTACAGCTTAAATGTTGCAAAATGTTTTTTTAAAGAGCAGGAAAGTTGCAGCAACCCATCTCCCTAAACTTCTACCCTACCACTAGTTAAAGTAAATCGTCGGTTCAAACTACGGCTTTGTTTACAATGTATCAAGCTTCGTTGTAGCCATAAGGATCGGTATTGCAAGTTGCAATATGGCAGGTAAGCCGAACTGAGATCAGTTTATTACGATTTACGACCAGTTTCCTTAGTAGCGCGTTGATTGCTCCACAAGTCATCAAATCTGAGAGTTTACGAGACGAGCAGCTAAATCATGCGCTGAATTCGACTTGATGATTTCACCAATTGCTTGATTAATTGTCGTAACTATGATTGAATAAAAACTAATTACGAAATATTTACTGATTAAGTTATAAAAATCAAAGATAATATCATAGTTATCCATGGTTAATAATATACGTTTTTATACATATGATTACAATAGATAAGAAGATTAGTTAGAATATAACATAATATTTCTAAGTTTTACTGGAACAATTAGTTTGTAATTATGATAAATAAACAAATCCTAATGATATTCCAAGTTCTCAAAAAAAATTTCATGCAGGCATACAATAAAGCTGTAAGCTGATTCAGATCAGATCAGAATCAGCTTACATCTGAAAAACATGACAATATAATTTAAAACTATAATTTTAATTATTTTATCAGATTTTATAGTTACAGTTGTTATTAATATACTGATTATTTTCGTATTATGTATTTTATTAAAGCTGAATTTTACTGCCAAATAAATATCAACGCCGAGAATCTTGGTTTATTATATATATTGTTATATGCCAATGGACTTCACAGCTTCACGCAAGAAATGATTAAACTTTTACATCACCGACACAGTTGCTATCACTTCATTTTAATTATTTACAGTGTTAAACTGAATAAAGTATTGCCGGTTTTTGCATTTGAAATTAACAGAAGACAGTTGTTGACAATATTTCTGTAGCATATAGAAATATACACGAATAGTATCATTAATTATTAATTAAGACAGGACACGAAGCGATGTTTACCAAGGAAATGGTTGCTAATTAAAATCGAAAAGTAATTTCACTGTTTACTTATTAACGAATAATCATTGTAACATTATTAAAGATACGACAGCATAATTAAGTTTTCGTTAATTTAAAATATTTATAATATTTTCTTATTTCATTCCTTTTCAAAATGTCTTCTGTAATATAATTATATACCAGATTATATAAGATTAGTATTTCTCAAACACAATTCGCAAAACTTTCAACTAAAACTGCAGTTAATTGTAATTCACATAATATTATAAACATATAAAAGCTGGAGCCTCTGTACACACAAAAAACATACCCTATCCATAAATAAAGACACTTAGGCCTATATAGACAATAAAGCATTGTATTTTTCAGTAATTTTCTTTAGCTTAGTTACCGAAGAAAACAAGGCCTACTTAATAACTTGTAACTTAAATTGGCTTACAGTAGTTTTAAGCGCTAGTTCAGTGCTCTTATTGTAAATTGAATTAAACACTAAAGTCTTGATCGCTTCCGAAACACGTTCAAATTGAAATCATGCTAACTTAATTCATCCCGTCAGAAAAACGTGACTTGACGTTCATCAAACAAGATAGAAATTCTTTAAAACAATTCACAAACTTTCACCTAAAGCTGCAGTTGTAATTCACAAATAATTACAATTGTTCGTTTCCTTGCACGAGAATTAGAAACATCTAAAAAGAGAAGTATAGTTTTAAAAGTATGCAATCGTAGACTGACATTATTTTTATGGATATTATTGTTCCAGAATAGGGCTGTTTAATTAGAATAATTATGATTTAAAGCATATTCGCATTGGGTGATTTTTTGTTGACTTTCCTGTATTTATCAGTTGTCTTGCCGACATGACGCTACGGTTCTAGGTGGCTGTCAATAAATTGAACAGTAAACAAAGGAACTAATTGTAAACATTGCTAGGCATTGGCGCCTCATTCATTCATACATGCTTGCTTTGAATTCCATGCGCCGAATAATTTATAATTTACTACTATGAATGTAGCCAGGTCTTTAAAATAGGCTTTAATACCATAGCGTTTTTTATTGAGTAGAGAAGCAAGCCTAATAATATTATGTGCTTGAAATGTTAACTTGAAGAACTCTGGTATCTATCGATAAGATAGGCCTGGAAATATAATATTATTTACTGGTGTAACCTGTAATACATTATTAGTACGTTAATACATTATTAATATATTAGTTACTGTTATTGTATTAGAGTCTTTTTGAAATAATGATAATTTTAACCTATATTTTTATATAAGCAAAATACCTTAGACAATATAAAACTTTTTAAGTAGGGCCTAAGCCTATTCGCATAGGCCTATATGCAGAGAGCATAAACGTTATTTTTTAAAATCATGGCATCAACACCGTCTGTGTTGCTGAATTGCCTCCCGGTGAAGGTACCCGTGTTTGACAAGAGCCCTCCCTACTTGGACGTCGCTCTGGGGGTGTCCTTCGCTGCCGCCGTCGTCCTCGGTGTGCTGCTGGGGACGGCCCTTGCTTGGTTCTTTTTCAGACGACATTACGGAAATCAAGTTAGTTTTGGTTATAAATACAAAATATCATTATGTTTTAAGTTGATACTAAATAATTAATAGATAATTCTGCTTTTGGAATTAATGGATTATTATTTTACTTTTGAACGATAGAATAAATATTACAAAGAACATAACAAAACGTTAATATAGACCGATTCACAGAAATAGAACAATAACTATTATTATAGATCAGTGGGCTTCTTACTCTATGAGCTTAAATCTTTTATTTCAAACAGCAAAATGAAATAATTATAGACATTTTGTAGTCAAATATTTGCAATCTTTAAGTAGGCCTATTTTGCTGCGTTTCATAGTTGGATAGAGTTGCGCCGACGCCTTCATACAACGTGAGAGACGCGAGCTATGAGAGGGAGCTCGATTTCGACTTAAGTCACCAAAAACCGGTAGAATTGATATCTTCAATTATAACTAATTCAAAATAAGGGCATATTAAAATTTAAAAAAATCACAAAAGGTTCTAGATTAGGTTATTATTAAGAAGGATATTATTGATTGGTTTAGGGTGTAGCAATATTTTATTTGTAATAGATAATCTTAACAACTGGGAGAACGCCTTCTGGTATTGATTCTGCAGACATCATTCAGCCAGTTCATGTCTATTTAAACGAATCACGTGATGGATTGTCACGTGGTCTGTTTGATATTCTTTCTAAGTATTACCAGTCGGAGGCCTATGTTGAATTGTCCAATCAAGATCTTGTAATAAATCGAGATCTGGAAACAAGCATAACAGAAGAAAGACTAAATGTAAGATTGTTACTGAATGAAAAATGATTAAAAAATTGCAATTGGCTTATTTTAAATTTAACATTAAAATGAAAACTTTCTTGGAGCAATGAATAAATTACATTGATAAATAAATTATAAATATTTGTCAAATATTTATCAAATTCCATCTTGTTGAAGATTCTTAAAATTCTAATTAACTAGTGAATCTGTTTACTGTAATGAATGAAAAATATGATTGGTATATTATGGGCTTGCTGCTTCATGATACAACAATCACATAATAGGCTTACAACAACACATTACTAATCTTATGAAAAGTGTTACATAGGGCCTATAAATGTTAATATTTATACTTGAAGCGTTGAAATGTAAACTTTTCTCACAGATGGTGCTTCTATTAATGAAAGGAGTGACTATAGAACAGAAGCATAGAGATAGACTGACGTCATCACAGTATCACACAGTTATGATGACTGTGTACGACGCTCTGATTGGTGGACTGAATGCCAGCGAACAGGACATCACTAGACATCAAGAGGTATCATATGTTGTTTCAAACAACACATGATCTAACACAAATTAAAAGTTAGAAATAAAAGCAAACAACTTGTTTGCTTTTATTTCTAACTTTTAAGTTGTTTTGAAGCGTTGAATCAATCTAATTCAATTTAATTCAATCTAATTGAATTTAAACAGAAATATTGAAATATCAGAATTTATACAGAGAATGGGGCAATCATCCTACTAATAGAATTTTAATGATATTTGCGTGATGATTATATCCTATTCAGGAATGATGAACCCACTATTTCCTCCCCCCCCCCCCGCCCCACACTCAACTTTTTGCTTATACAGTCAAAGTTATTTCTAGTATTTTAAAGAGATAATGTAATCTGAAATTAGAGATATATAATCATTGAAATAAGGTAGTAAAATATTTCTGCCTGGCTATTTGTCCCCTCCTCCACCCTCTCTATTCTGATCAGTAATTTTAATAAATGCAAGTGACATGATATAATTTAATTGTAGATGTTGAGAGGAAAGATAAAAGATTCCAATTTAATGGCAGTAGAATTGTCTAAACTGCGGACAAAACATATTTATTCCGTGGTAAGCTTTATACTAATCAAATATAATTTATTCCTAATATAAGCATATTAGAAATTTGCCAAATTTTTATCAAATTATTTTTAACCAAATATTGACTTTATAAACAGAATATAAATTAGATTATAAACTAAATTGAATAACTTGATTGTAAATAACTTGATTGCAATAACTTGATTGTAAATTAGAATATGATTTTGTGTTTAGAATTCTTGCTTTGAGGATGTGAAGGCTATTTATAGACAGCAGCTTATTGAACTGAATGAATTCAGCAATGATGAGGTTTTCATCTTGGCAATTTTTGACTTTACAATTTAGTAAAATATTTATATTTTGTGTTTTAATCCTATATATTTCAATGTATAAATATGTAGATATTGTTCACATTTTATTTCATCAAGTAATTATTAGAGCTTACTTCTGATACAAATATTTGCCATTGGTAGGCCTATTCGTGTTTTTTTGTTAATTTTTGATTTTAATTATGGAATTAGACTCTGATGAAGTTTATATTAAATAACGAAAAGTTTCCATTAATGCAAGTGATTATATTTTAATATAATTAGCTTATAAAAGGAAATACTTCTTGGTTTTAGATAAAATCAGGAAAGGTTACTTGCAGTTTAAATTACAAATTTGATATTTGTGTTGTAAATTTTTATTTTAGTTGGAAGATGCAATGAAATCACTGACTAGCAGCTTGGCTCTGCATGAATATAAACTGCATTCAGAACAGCTCAGAATGATAATTGTAAGCCTATAGTATCTATATTGTAAAGTTTGGTTTTAAATAATCAAAGTTGTTTTCATTGTAAGTTTTGTTATTTATTTTGGTCAGTTAAGTTAGATTTTATTTAAATTTTCTTTATATTACTTGAGATGATATTTTTTATGTGGTATATTAAGTACATGCATGATCTTTTATCCTTGTATAGTAATATTGAAGTTATTCATTGAATAATTTGGAAGGAATTTTATACTGTCATTGAATTGATACAAGAATTGATATTTATGGATACTATTCTTACTTCTCTTATAAAGTAACTTTATAAATTTCTAATTCATCTTAACTTAATGTAATGTAATGTTTAGTAATGTTTAGTTCTGTTTACTCTTAGTAAACAGAACTAAATCTAGTCTGAGGCTTTCCTATAAAGCTGAGCTTATATTAAAATAACTGCTTTTTAATACAACCTTTTGAACTGTTCATTTTATGCAGACTTCACAACAGTTGAATTCTCAAAGAAAGAACTATCTTGATTTATATCATCTAACCAGAAATGATCAAAAGTCAGACTTGAGCACCAGACAATCTGCTCTAGAGAGCACATTGCACAACAGTAATGCTGAATATAGGATTGCTGATAAACAAAAGCTTCTGATTCTCAATAAATATGCGGAAGGTCTCAAAACTTTGCAGTTGAAAACAGACGAAGGTTGGTATAATATTGGTATATTTATTATATTATTATTATTATTATATTATTATTATTATT
>JAQIXG010002393.1:0-17863 GCA_034700105.1 Oconnorella tubifera | reverse complement strand
TATGTATATATATATATATATATACTTTAATAAATTAAATGGAATGTCAGCTAGATTTTAAAGTGCGTGTGTTAAGCAAAAAACTTTCAGCTTTTATTAAAATATCTTCATAATATACATAATATGTATAAAGATTTGGGTACAAAAGGCATCTAACCATAAATTAAAATCTAAAGTATGATATGAAATTAATATAAATAAAGCGTTTGGAGCGCTTGTCTAAATGCTGAGATATACACTCGAATGCAAGTGACATTAGAAAATACAAAAGTGGATAGAAAATTAACTAGAATTCTGATATTATATTAACTGTTAAATTATCAAATGACTATACAGTATATGATATGTGGCAAGAAATATATATTATATGTCACCAAAGAACATCATTATTTGAATATGATGAAAGAATACCAACATATTATAAAAATAACTACTAAGTAAATTTTATCAAATTTAAAACTAGTTAGTTAGCTATCAAATAAATACTATGCTTATATTACATCTGTCAAAGTTTTAGATAGCAACTGTGGCGATAAATACGCTAAATAATACTGTAATGTCCTGGACACGTTTGTTTAACCATGAAAAAAGATGTGCATAACTCACATAGATCATAGTGATAATAATAACACCTTGTAGTGTAGTAGTAAATGAAAAATATTCATAACCTGTATGAATACATTTTATAAATACAAGTTTTGGGCAATTTTAATTAAACTTTTCAATAAATAATCATATTCATTTTGAACACATGATAAAAAGCTTGAATTATCTTTGTCCAAGATTGCAAACATCGTATTTTTATAAATTATGGCACATACGAGCCAATGAAGCAAAAACAACATTGATTTGTAGATAGTTCACATCGAGATAGGGTAATTGATTAGAAGAGTATTGGTTTAAAGTCGAGTATTTAACATTATTAATACAATAGATAAGATATGAATGAACAGCATGCTTGAAATAATTAACTTGAACATAATGAAAATTACCAAACAAAACGTATACAGCTAAATACTCTTATCCAAAGAATATCCTCTTAAATTTATCCATTAACAAAGACATCATTTAGCAGTAAATTATAATTGAAATATTCATGTTATTTGTGAATTTAACTGTGTATAAAGAATTTATTAACAAACAACTATAATACAACACAAGTGTTCAATCGTGATGCAAATAATATGGAAAATTATAAAAACCAAAACAAGACCTTCAAAGGGTTGTAATCATTTTATAATTGCATCCAGAAACTAAACAAAAAACTACAAATAAAACTTTTTTATTTATAAAGTTGCACCAATATCACAGATGTATGTGAAAGTCGTATTAACACAAATAAACTTATTTTTAACATATTATATTCATTTTCTTATCAGTAATAACCAGAACACATTTCCTAAGTTTTGTTACAAGTTTTAGACAATAAATACAGACACTATTTGAGGGAATTTTATTGATTATAATTCTGCTAGCAGTTGCATACATTAGCAAATAAATTGTAAACTGGCTAAGAATTAACATAATAAGAAACCTCAGATACAAAAGGCAAGTTAATGGAATTTATGAAATCTTCTTTTATTTGAGAATAATAATGGCAAGAATTATAATTGCTGTAAAATGCTAGGTAAACAGCAACAAAGTGTGCATTAAAAGCATTCAAGGAAGAAAGAAATATTTATTCTATATATTCAAATCAACAATTCAACTTTCAATCTATTTTGCATTGATGCAATCAATATGATATATTACATAGCTAATAATTTGTGAAATTCAACACTCATTGGTTATTTCGGGTTAGAAACTGCAATATTTCAGCAGACAGCTGTGGCAAGATACCATTAACATCTAATGGTCAAGCTTCAAATCAGCATTTATTTTCTATGTAGAGATTTTAACCATTTTTTACCCTAATTACACAGCTGATAACTCAGAGCATAGAAGAATATTTATAATTCGTTTTAATATATTAATTAATACATAAGACTACACATTGTTTTAATGAATACATAAACTTGTTGAAGAAGATAGTATTTATATAAACGAAGCTCACAGGGGTTTGTTTAATATATAGCTAGCAGAATTAATAAATTTAGTTTTGATATGAATGTATGTCATACAAAATATATGTACACTTCACAAAACACATACATATTTTAAAACATTGTAGTCATGTAAGGTTTCTAATACTTATATTTTGCCTTCAATGAATTTAGACTTCAATCAATTTCTCATATTTAATAGTCAACTATTCAAAATAATAATACTGAGATAAGTTAGCCACTGAAGACTGTTGGAATAATATTGCTTGATTTACAACAGGTGTTTAATGTTGATGCATATACGTGCCAAAGATAAATTACACTAAAAACAGGGTTCTTAAATGCTGATAATAATTTCATCAATTTTCTATTATAAAATTTACTAACTATATCAAACGTGACAACAAATCACAGTTTAAACCGTATTTCAATGAATTCAAAAAATTAAATACTTTTTGGTTTATCGTTAGCTAATGTTACGCTTAGTCAAACTGCACATTGATAAGCATACAATATTACACGTATACTTTCCGCGTAGTTATTAAAATACTGATGCCTGATAAGAAAAATATCCTGATATACAAAATAACTTAACCTACAATTGTAAAACAAAGCAAAAATTACATAAAAAATCTAAGTAGTTAATCATAAACATTTCAATAGTATTAAGACTGGTATTCAATCGCATCACTTTAAACTATAAATTAAAATGAGAAAAAAAGCAGAAAAAACTTCCGCAAGATTCTAGGATAAAGATTCATATTAAACATATGTTGAATACATTTCACTCGTACTCTCTTCGATGACAGCATGTTATCATTATAATTATAGTTAGTATTTTCATCTAAGAAGCAAGTTACCAGCTACTAAATTAACCCACATGGAAAGCAACTTCGATATTAATCAAAGCAATCTTAAATGCTGAAAATAATTTGATCACTACAACAAATGGACCAGTGAAAATTTAAAAAAATGTACCTCTTTGTGTAGGAATTTCTTTCAAAACAAAAACTGTTCTGTTAATAAGCGTATTGTAAACTCTTTAAACTTTAATGAAGAAGTGAGTACAAAATGTAATTAAAAAAGCAAAAAGGATCCCTGTAAAGCCAAAGAGCAATAAATCTACCGTCCTATCCCCAGTCACAGTGCAATAGATGCTCTACCCGTGTTTAAATGAATAACATAAAACAACATAACCAACTTTCAATAACAATTACTTTTTAAACTGAGCAAAGATATAGGTAGTAATTACACACTCATGCAAAAAACTTCACATTACATAATAACAAAACTGAATGACAAATCAAATCAAATAATTTAACACTGAACAGAAAACGAGACAAAAGATCACAGATAAATCTCATCATGCAACCCTCTCGACGCAACAGTTTGTCATCATTCGCGTAACTCAGTAGAAGTTACACACTTAGCCCAAAGCAGTACGACAGTATATAATTAGATGTGATAACAATTCGTCTACAGACTTTTGGTCTACGATACTACATCTACCGACATTTGGTCTACAATGAGATTAGGGTTAAGGTTTTGGGTTCGATTTAAGGCTATGATTAGGGTTATAGCTAGGATTAGGATTATTTTACGGATTGCAGTCAACTAGTAGACCAAATATAGATAGATCAAATGTTCGAAGACGTAGTGTCATAGGCCAAAAGTCTGTACACGAATTGTATTTGAGCCAAATAATTAAAACGATCAGCTGAATCAAACAGCCAGCAACATAGAGGCTAGTTATCGTTGTGTGTTTTATCGTGGTAAGTCATCAGTCTTTCCATCTGCTGCTATGTCATTACTGGACATGAGAATCTCAACTGCTGTACTGCTCGTCTTCAATGTATGCTGTTGGAAAATAATACTAAAATAAGTTTCTTTATTAACTAGATATCAATTAGCACTAATTATAAAAACATACCATATAAAAACGTAGTGTAAATACAATGATATTAAAAGAATGATATTTAGATGTCTTTTGAGTGGACGAAGCTAAAAAGTAATTTTAAAGCGTGAAATTCAGTTTGTATTCTGGAGAAATTTCCAACATCATGTGGCGATATTAATAATAAATTATGAATAATAACAATATAAAGTTATGCTTGCCTTTTGCTGAGCTATTTGACGACGTAAATCAGAAGGAATAAAAGCTACAAAAATAAATAGTTCAAATTAAAAAATCCCTTCAAAAATTAAAAGTGCAAATAGTCTTCATGGAATGGACACTATTAATATGAAGCTATTCTAAGATTTTGTGCAGATTTACATAAAACTTTATTTTTCAAATAATACCAAAATCATCAAATTCATTCAATCGAAATCAGCCATCTAATTTAAAATTAATTTAATTTTACTAATTTACAATTATATACTTATTCATAAAATAATGAGTCAAAATGCTACTATATCTAAAACACTGATTATCATCAATAATTAAAATAAGGCTCGACAGTAAAATACTGTTTAAAAATTTCATACACGTAACATTAAACTTTAACACTAAATAATGTAACAAACTTGTTCCAATGACTCCAAGCAGTAGAGCCAATGATATCGAAGCATTGCCGATAAAATAACCGTACGGTAAATTAACATTCATCGCTCGTATACTAATTGTCAAAATGATACCAAATATCTAAACATTTATAAAATAAACATTCATTCTCTGAGTCAGAAATCAATGCAGAAAAGTTCGAATCGTTGCAGAATAAATTGATCTTAGCCACAATAAAATGTATCAATTTTAAATCGGTTAATTTTATCAGTTTACTTTTGATGATTAGAAACAAATTCCATACTTCAAGATATATCACCAAAAAGTAATCGGTAACTGCTAAAAAATGCGCTATCGGCAAAGAATTAAATTTAATATTTTTTGTAAAAATTAATAATCATTCATATTAAATCTATAATATAAAAATTTAAATCTAAATTAAATAAAGATAAAGAATCTAGGTAACTATTACTGGATGTACCAAGTCTTAAATTTAGACATAAATATTAATAAAGATACATTAACAACTGATTAACAACGGAAATTATAAGCGAGAAAACAGATATACTGCAAGAACAGCAATATCAAAATTATTGATTAACAACCTGGGCCGATGCATTCAGTAACCCAGAAGATGTTCCTTCAGGTTCGGGAAATGTAATTTCAGCACCAAATTCAAACCCAACCGGTAAATAACCGGTCATAAAAAATCTAGAAAATGTATCAATCATAAGTTTAAGATGAATAGATTCTTGTTAATAAAATAGTAACAGAAAGAAAAACCATATTAAGTCAAAGTGTTATTTATAATACTAGATAATTTAATTCAAATTTTTTAATATATATACAGTATCATTCTTAAATGACAATCCATAACGTCAGAGGTATATATAATTTTGTCGCTGTTAATAGAATATTTTTCTTATAATATGAGAATACAACACAAAACTAAATAAAGATATAAGCTGAAAAGCTAATTTTTAAAGAGGCAGCATATTAGCTAATTACTGCTAACCACACTGAGATTTAAATTGGAATCTTTTTGTTGCAAGTCAGGTGCTCTAATGCTTTGCTGATGAATTTTGAACATACCCTAGTATAGCACTGCAAAGAAAAGCAATCCAGATTTGTCCAAGTTGTAATGTGAGACTGAATGCAACCATACCACAGAATGACAGCAGATAAATTATCACTGTTGTAGCTCTATAATTAAATAATAGCATATAATGATCATACAATAGGTAAATAAAGAGAAAATCAATGCAATTAAACGTAAAAATGAAATCAAATACAGATAATAATTATACCAAAACATTAATATAAACTATTAATTACAACATACTTAAAGAGTTTTGTTTTGTCAAGCCAAATACCAGAAAGTATTGATCCCACCACACCAGACAGAACAAGAGTGACTCCTATATTACCAGCACTGTCATCCTGATCCTGAAACAAATTCACCATTTCTCAATTCTCCACACTCACTGCAACTAATATGATGTAATGTTACGTGGAATTTTACAGAAACTACATACGTTAAATAAATAAATAACATTTATCATTGTTATCATCAATAATAAACCTAAACTATTTACCTGAAAGTAGTGTAGAATAATTGGATTAAGAAGTGTACCAATAGCGTAGTAAGATCCTGTGTTTAAACCTTAAATATTAACAACATTGATTATGAGACGGGTTCTATACAAAAACTAAAAAAATTGTGTTTAATAAAGATAAACATGCAATACTATAGTCACTACAGTCTTTCATAATGATACTGACACTTAGAAAAATCTGCAGCATAATTCGTTAATAATGACACAAATATGAAGTCGATACCAATTTAAAAAAAAAAAAATTCAAGTCAATTGCTTTATAGTAGCAATAGTAGTACTATACTAGCATAAATACACCTCTCATACATTCTATATGAAATTACAGCATTTTACATAACACTTGCTAATACCAATTTCAACTTCATTAAACTATATTATTTTTCTCATTATCATTTTTCTCATCTCTTAGTGTATATTTGAACACAACAAATAATGATGAAACCAATGACTGATCACGGAGTAGAAAATAACTTGTAATGCTCACCATAGGTGAGAAGCAGAAGAATAAATCCACGGTTCTGTACGAGTCGCCGCAGGGAATCAAAGTAATTCTGATTGGCTAAACAATCCTCAGCTGCTGCCTGTGCCGCACTTGGGGGCGAGGGAGGGGCCTTCTTGAATACTGTCATAAAAATGCAAAACAAAGTGAAGCAATTAGTCAGAAAAGTTGAAACTTCGCATGATGTTGTATACAATTTACAAGTTGAAAAACAAGATTTTACTGCGTTTCACGATGCAAGTATTTGAAGAATTATTTCAAAAAAATATCCAAAAGTTATCAATACAATTATTATCGGCTGTTGATTGATATTCAGTGTTAATATTTACACAATATAATTGTTATAAGAACAGTTTTTGTTTTACTTTAAATAATTTACAAAATGCTGAATTTCATAGTCAATGTGGAGTAATAGATATTGCCTTATGTTTTCATTATTAAACGATTAAATAAAATAAAAAGATAATAATTTCAAGTATTAGATGTAGAAATATAAAACTATACATATATATATATACAGTATATATAAGATATATATCTACATAATATATAACATAAAGATATAAGATATCAAACTCTGCCTTTTACAATCATATGTCTTTACTTTAAATTTTACTTTAAAAAAATTTAGCTGTCTTTACTTTAAAGTTATCTAAATGTTAAATAAAAATATAATCTCTCGAGAAATTTCAAAAATCAAAACTTACAAATAATGACTAGAATGAAGAGAAACGTTGTCACTGCAGCGCCCGAGTACAGCATGACACCAAGTCTATGTTCAATGAACGCCAAGTCATCCACAGCAACATCACTACACTGAGATGGTGGCGCGGAGATGTCGCTTGTTGTGATGGCACTCGTGTCGTTGATGGACGCATTGTTCAGATGCGAGCACGTGGAAACCATCACGCGACTCGTCGGGACAATTAGAGGTGGAAGAACAAAACCAAGAGCACAACCGAGCTGAAAAACAACATGGCGGATTAAAAAATGACTAATTGCTTTAATAAAAAATATAAACCTTAAAGAAAATACTTACAATATTTTATAATATAGTTTTAGAATACAAATATCTAAATGTAACTGTTCAATTGTGTAGGAAAACAAATGCACATTTGCACAATTGTGTTCTTTTAATTTGCAATATTTGCTTTTATACATATTTTTTAATTGATAATAATATGGGGTTAATAAAGAAATTTTCAATAAAAAAACCTTAAATTATTGAACTACACATCAGCTTAATTAAAACCAATATCCAAGAATTAAAAACTCAATACAGTGAATCTACATTATTTTTATCAGCTCTGCGGAGTGAATCATAAGCATTCAGATAGAAAGAAGATAACTTCTGACTTCAAATCTTCTGTAATATTATAAATCTCAAAAGATAGGACACTTTGAATGCTCTGTCACGCGATAACAGAATGAATGATTGCGACCAGTTTTAATATTTAAAAACTCTCTAAACAGAATGTAAAAATATTAAGACCTTTGAGACCGCTTTCTAGTTTTTAACCTTTATATATACCATGGTCCTATCATTTAAGATTCTGAGAAGGGTTGCATAATTTTGAGACTCGGCCATTCACTCTGATGAATTCAAAGAAATATTAAAGAAAATTCTGATATAAACTATGTAACTCTGATCATCTGATGCATGATTATATATATATAAAATAAACATATATTGTCAACTGGTAAAACTGTTTAAGTTGGGCTACTTTAGTTTTCGTAACCCCTTCACAAATGTCAAAATTGTTGATACATGATATTCAAATATGCTCCCAGATAATTATTCAATAGTTTAAGACTCGTTTGTTTACTTTTTCTAAATAATATTACCTCATACACAACATTATTCTGCTGTTCTGTTATTGAAAACATTTATTCAAACAGATAAATTGAATATTATTCATTCAATGCACAGCTGAGCAACTGCATAGACTAATAAAACTTCTAATTACATAATAAATAATCTTAAACACATCACAAGACATTTCAGAATAACATAACACTGAGCAGTCACAAATATTCTATATACAGTGTACAATATACATCCAGACCCAATCAAACTACAATAAATGTAAATATTTGTCATCGCTCAAGAAGTGTTAATAATATTGATATTTGATTTTAAAAAAAAACATCTGCAGATATATATTATGAGTTGATTTGTCAAGTAAAAGATCTTCAGAAAACTGTATGCAAGAATTTACTTATATATGTCAGTTAGTATATAATTATGTTCAATGTTTATGTTGCATTTTCATATCATGAAACATGAGCCAACAAACGATCAACACTATATTAATCAGGTGTTTCATTAACAGAGCATTGGGTCGTGTGTATTCTTTACTCGTCTTGCAATTACATTAAATCTTTCTTTTTTAAACTACTATTTAGTTTATATATAGACGACAAGGTCAAATTTTTGATACCTTACAAATGAAGCTAACTAAAAGATGTCGGTAGATTTTAGATTTTAAAAAAAAGTAAATCCATTCGTAGTTATAATGAACGCGCAAGAGCGGACAAAAACAAAAATAGAAGAAAGAGAAAAGACAGATGATGACTGGTCACCAAAAATGATTGCCCTCTATTTTGACCTAACTCATACAAAATAAAATAACTCAATTTTTTTATAAGTCACTATTGTAGAAAAAAAAAGATAGCAATTTGACATCAGATAGCAATTTGACATCAGATAGCAATTTGACATCAGATAGCAATTTGACATCAGATAGCAATTTGACTATGGCATCCACTGACCTCGCATAGATATAACGTAATAGAAAACAGACATTGGTTTCTCTAAATTATCAAATACAAGGACAAACAAGAGAAGTTAATGGATCAATTCCGGCAGCAATCAGTGCACTACTGAAGTCACTCAAACTATCATCCCCACATATAATACAGTCAATATAATATTGATTATTTGTAATTTGATACAAATAATCCATTACTCTAGTATTACCATCATTACTCAATATATTGATAGTAGACTTAAACTAGACAACAAGCGATTACAATTACTGTACAACGAGAATCAGATACAATGAAAATTATCTCAATTTCATCATTAAGTAAGTACATTATAATATAATGTCATTGTTTTAATTAAATGCATGTGTTTAAAACTTCTTCAGCACTACTATAAAATCAGAGAATAAAACAAATACTATTTGAAATAAAACACTCAAAATAAAATATTAGTAAAAATACCAATATATACAAACCACTAGAAAAGGGTTTGAGTTCTTTTAGTTATCTCATTTTAGTTTTTAAGCTTACAAATCTCAATTAAATAGATACAAATAAATACAAAAAATCACTATTTAATACAATAATATCAACCTAAAAGTTTAACAAATAACGAGCACACACACTATTACATTGTTATAAAACAGAAAAATTACTAGAGTAGTTAAAATATATTTTATCAGCGTGATACTGTAGCAAAAGCTCATACATATGTAAATAATTATGAAAACTCAAACAACAACAATTGTTTTGTCAAAACAAGGAACGGTTACAACAGAAAAGACACTTTCACAATGAGCTCATTCAATTGACACTATGCCGCTGATCACTGCAGCTAACCCACAACCAAACATTGTTATTCAATAAAAGCAGAACTGACACGAAATCTCACAGTTCATCACTTCCGCAGCTGCCAGCGTTGTAAATAAAAATAGCAATAAAGTGAGAACGCTTCTATTAACAAAATTCATGCAATAAATCAAAATAGCAAAGTGAGATATGTAGAGATTGCTGCTGAAGGCAATAAACAGCAACCACGGTCATAAAGAGCCAATAGGAGAAAGGTTGTAGGGGGGAGGGGCAAAAACCGTGTAAATTTCTTCTAATTACTAACATAAATTTTTGAAATGTTAATTCAAAATGACCCATGATCCGTTTTACTTAGAACTTTCTTTGTCAAATTTTTTGTAAAAAATGTTTTCTTTAGTAAAAGCATTTTAAAATGGAAACACCCATTCCTAAAGCAAAATCTATTCTTACAAAAAATTGATAATTTAGATAACAAAAGATTTTTCTACAATATTTCAAGAAGAATAGATTTTCTTCTTAAGTTAACCTCTAAGTGTGCAACTGAATTCAGTAGATCTTCTCTATAATATATCATAGGATTAAAGTAACTGATACAAAACAGCCTTCAGGATATAAATAGCCAAGTTATCAGCTGAGTATTATGTATCATACAATAACGGATTATCATAAATAGAGAATATTTCACTAAATATAGACATCAACGCTAAAAATAACTATGGAATACTTCAAGAATAACACAGCGTAGTGCAAATATTATGACATCATCAGCTCTAACTCTAATAATCACTATTTTTCTATCAAATATTACGATCAATATCAACCACACATCAAGGGCAACACATTACAAGTGCTGCAATCACATTTGCCATCAAAGAAAATTCATCTTCCCTATGCCAAATTCTCAAGTACTTGCATATTTAATACTATTGATCCCAATGAAAGAAAACAATCACAAGCATCCAATTATACCAGCCAACAACTTAATCAGTTTTATTAAAACTCTAGAAACAGCACACAAAATCACACTACGCATACATCCACAAATTGTACTCACTCAAAACATTTATCCATGATGCCTATGAATATTTATATTTAAAAAATGAAGCGTACATAATTTCATGTTTCTAATTTCACAACAGAATAACTACCTGATTTCCAAAAACACCAGCAGCCGTAGCCGTCGACACTTCGTTCGGACCAAACCACATCGCTGCCAATCGCGTCGGTATACCCAGTATAAAAACCTGCGCGATAGCGCATATCGTCTGCGCGAAAACGAGCAGCGCAAAACGGTCCGGATGCACCGCAGTGCATTTCAGTAGCGCACCAAGTGCGTTGAGAAATGTGCCGAGGATAGCGACAAGACGGAGGCCGTAGCGATCTAGCAGCCAGGTGCTGGGTAGGATGAGTGGGATGTACGAGAGCATGTAGACCATAGAGAGCCAGTCCAATGCTACTTCCTGTAATGATAGAATGTAATGGTGTAATTCGCTTGATCTGAAGATTTTGAAGATATTAATTGTACAGTCAAGCCGGTAATAGTAATAAAGATATATGTTGATATTGCATTATATTAGTAGCTAACTGTAGCAGCCAACCAGAACAAAGCAATATTGTTGACCGTTTGAAATTACATCTAAATAATTTTAATGAAAATTTACAATTAAGAAAAAATAGGCATTTATTTACACAGTGAATATTGAGTGAATATTGTATACGTCAAACGCAAACAATAAACAGCACCGTTATTCATTGTTTGATACATTGATTACATCACGTTTTTACATTATTCTTCTTAAATTTAATCCAAGTTAATCTAAAATATTTTACTGTAAAAAAACTTATCTGAATAATCTACATGTAACCCAAGTCATGCAAATGCTGTATTCTCAAAAGTTAAATACAATTTATAAACCACATAGAATGCAAGTCTTCGTTTTTAAAACAAAACCTTGCACTGCATAACATTACACAATTTTATTAATTTACTGATTCCCTGCAATGTCAAAATAAGTGCATACATTATTCTGAAAAAGTCAAAGATGTCTTGCAATCTTATAAATCAGGGCTAAATGTTCCAACTGACTTGTCTAATCACATAAACAGAGCGCATCTAATCAAACGATGGACATAGAATCACTCCCTTGAGATAACCATGGATCAAAATACTACAACTCTAAATCTGGTCGAGTCGGACAAGATACAAAACAGAGTAATCCCTTAAATAATGCTTGGAATAAAACTATCAGCTATCCTTGCTTCATAAATATTCATCTCAGTTCAAGGCTGAATAACAAATCTGCCTCTATGATACATGTAATAGTATGGCAAGATTGTGAAAAAAAATCAATGCTCGCTCAGGCATTTCATAGCCACTATCAATCAGGAATGTAATGAAATTTTAAAAATAACAAACACCGATTGTGTGTGATAACTGTATATTATATCACATTATCTTACAGCATCAGTGTCATTTATAGCATGTATCATGTATAGTCTTAAGGATAAATGGCATTCTGCTAACTTTAATTAATCCTTAAGCTAGTTTTAATGCAGGTTTGGAATATAGAATAAACAAAGACTAAAGTTATTGTATTGAAATCATTAAATTAAAATGATCATACAATTATAATAAAATCTATTTACAATAACATGACAGAACTAATTTAACATATAATTTTATTATTATCCAATTTTAATAATAAACTTTGCACTTTGTTATTTAATTTTGCCCATCATGTACTAAAGAAATACTTTTTAACATTCTCTTCTCTCTTATGAGTGTTGTTGAATTTAATTTGATTTCTGCTTATTTTTTCAAATTCATGTTATAACTACTACGTTCGCCAATATTTATTATCAAAGCAACTAAATTTAACGAACTCTCAGTTCAAGTTATTAGTTAAATAACTGCTGCCAAAGTTATCAATAATTAACAACAAATTACTAAATAATTTTTAGTAATCACCTTTTTGCACAATCACCTTGGTTTTAAAAACTTGCACTTGCAACACTCAAACTCAGACTAATGATGATAAAGCATGTGTGAAATATGACAAAAGGAGGTAAACCAGAAGTATAAGTATATGTCAGGACACCTTTAAAAAAGTACCGAGTAAAGTGAAAAGTACCGAGTAAAGTGTCTTTGTGAGTGATAAGTGAATGAGAAAGAGGGATAAATCACAAGAGAGAGAGAATGGACTGATGAAGATGTATAGCTACTTTTACATCTAAGATTCAATTTGCAAGGACATCCATCAACTGGAGAATTTTCTTAACTACACGGAAAATTCTGTTATTTATACAGACAGGCATGTAAACGAGACTTGCTTCTCTGAGATTTTTAAATGAATAAAAAAATTACAGTTATAAGGTAAATGATAATAATTGATCATATTTTACAGTTTTTTTAATTTAATAGTTCTTACATGAGATTTTAAATTGGCTTAGTTTCCTTATCAATTTTCTAAATTCTACTTTCTCTACAGAAAAATATCATAATTTACACCCTTATTCAGGAAGAAGAATAACTAAGGAAACATCAAAAACATAATAGGCACACCAGAAAAACGTGCATTAGAAAACTAATCCATAAAACTGCAGCAATAAACAAACCTTACCTTTGCATAAGTCGACTCTGGCATGCTAGAGTTATAATACGCGATAACCTTCTCTCCGATGATATTTAAATGTATCCACTGATACGCGTTAGTCATGGAATACGTAGCGAACAACGATACCATTAGCCAACGTCGCCAGTAAAGTTGCGGTGTGACGGGAGTAATGACGCAAATGCCAAGAGATGCCGGTAACTTCTCATCTGACAATCTGCGAGTGGAGTTTCCATTTTTGGCAAGAGGCTGTCGAACCTCCTCATATTCTTCCGCTGTTGTTTTACTTCGGTTACAGTCCATTGTTTCCTTTAGAATCTAATAATTTTGTTCCATTGATGTGTTGTTGTCGGAAATACTGGTTGATATTAAGAAACGTGTTATATTCTAATTAAGTGAAAAAATATTGATATATAACAGATAATTGTATAAAGTATGTAAAATGAAATGTCCACAATGAAATTACTTATAAACTTAAAAATTGCATCTGGTATTCTAATCACCAAATACTGGACATCCAACATTTTCAAAAAATAAGAAACAGAAACTGGACAATAGAAATATTTATCAGGCAAACGTGACTATTCAATTAAAACTATACCAAACAATTTATGTGTCTGTATATAATCTACTATCAGAGATCAAATTATAATTTAAAACTGATCAAACAAACTGATCTCATAATGCGGTCATTAAACTCATTACACATTACACCAGAAATATTTGATTCGAAACATACATTATAAAGTTTCTCGATAATGTAGCCAAACACGTGATGAATCCTCAAACAAAAATACAAATAAAAGACACATAAAATACAAATAAAAATGAAGAATTCCGTTGCACACAAATCACAAAAAAGTCTAATTTCTAAATAAAATCAATTCTATACGAGTTTCCTAGCAGAAAGTAGGCGAGTTTCTCTATCCACACTAAACGAGATGACTCGATCGATGCGATCATTTAAATTCAATCTCAAATTATTAAAATTATAACAAATAACCTATATAAAGCAAACAATGCAAAATCTCAGATAATTACACAATGCCATTATTCAATTCTGTTAAATAAACTGACACAAAAATAATAATAATATTAATCAATGAAGAGAAAGCATGCTTCGTGCTTACGTTGTGACGCCAGTGATTCCACGCAGAGGAGTGCAGCATTCTCATTCTTCTGCAGTTTACCCGGTATTTACTTGTAAATGTTGTTTTACTTGACAATGAAATTGCATTCATGGGAAATGGGAAGGGATTGAGAGAACTAACGTATGTTCTTATGCTCTAGGTTCAGGCTAAACGCACTCGTGATTGAACAATGAACATCCATGATCCACAAAGGTATAACTTACTTGCAATCAAATGAGTCGGACATATAATATTTTTAGTAATTCTTCCACGGGAATATTGACAAGGGGCTCATCCAGAAATAACGGCAGGCGCTTAAAGGGGGTAAGAGGTCAAATTTTTGGGATGATGCGTGACGAGGGGGAGGGGAGGGGGTTAAGAATATGTGAAGTCACTTAAAAATGAATTGGACTTGATAAAAAAAATGTGACGACATATTGAAATGAATTGCATGTTACTCAATAACTTTTTAATCTATAAATCTCACAGTAAGAAATTGCAAAGAATGAAATGACAGTTTGTAATTTTCATTCGCGCTTCCTATTTCTTAACTTATTAAAAATTTCAATATTTTTAGCCTACGACTTATATTTCTCGCAGAGATAAGTAATTAGCCCTGCTCGTGCGTTTAAAGTGGCCCATGCCCCATAGATAAACAGATTTGTTTTGTCTTGATTTGTAATTCTGTCAACGGAAAATTGAAATATCATGTATAATTAAATACATTTCGGCTTTAGATTTGGAAATTTATGAATGTATTGCAAAAGATATTAATTGCACAGCAATGATTGCATTAATAACTGCAGTTTTTTGTCAATGTTGAAATGAAATGATATATTATTTTGTGTTTCTATGTTTTTCAATCCTTAGTCGAAATCGACATTTGTTATTTTATTGACCAGCTAGACCGACATCTATAGGTCCATGCCCCTTGATGAGCGTGAGTTTTTGAGATCTAATTGTTTGTAGTAGTATAATTATTATAGTTGCCCGATGCTTGAATAATTTTTATAAGAACGTAATAGTAAAACTATGATAAAAAGAGAAATTAAAACCAAAAAAAGGAGATCAGTATATTATAGCGAAACATTACTTGGCGATAAAAATACAATTCGTGTTAATCATTCTATAGAGTTAGCTTTATAACTGATTTACTTTATCAGCAAATTTTCCAAGGACCCATTTTTGAGGACCCCATTTAGACTGGGTATACGGTTAGGGTTTTAATACTATAGAGTAGACTTACTCAAAGGGTAGGTTTACTCTATAAATATAGTACACACGCTGTTGCGATACAACAGAGTGTGTACTATGTTTACGACACTGATCAAGAAGTTGTAATATTTGATCATTCTGACGATATACTATCGTAATTGCTTGCCAGTTGTTTGCCATGAAACGAGACGAAGACTATTTTAAGAAGGCACTTCATTTCAAGTTTGTCATTCTGATTCACTCTCGTCGTTATCGACGACACATTGCGATCTTTTCAATAAATATAAACTAACTAGTAATAATCTACCATACAACACGAGATTAATAATTATATAGGTCTGTAAAAATAAATCATCACTAATAGTATGAAAATATCTGTTAGTTTATAGAAATTAGAATTTAAAGTCCCTAAAAAAGGAGTAGGCTTAAACAATCATTTTATTTGGGGAGGCGGATAGCTTTCCCCTACCCCTCCCCCTTGGTCCGGCTCTAAACAGTGCGCATATGAATTGGACGATATAATTATTCATTATTTCTTGACAATTATAGTAATAAGGCCTCTCGATTATTATCGATATTAGGCCAGTATCTAGAACTTTTTATAAGGACAAGTGTGCGAGGAATAATTATGGGGGCATCGTATTTTTCTTTCGAGATTTTTTTCCCAAAAAATAGCCTTAAAGAGGCAAAGTAGCCAGTACTTTAATTTTTGTTATACAAAGTTACAAACTAAGTTTATTTCTTCATTCTCAGGTAAGCTTATCTTCCTGTCAAAATAGGCTTAATGATTCTAGACTATTATAATACATTTAACATCAACGATATATAAAAGTTTCATTGTTATAATTATTAATTGCGATATATCATACAATTATATATAGGCTATTCGTAATATCGACCTGATATCCCCCCTCGTAATAAAACACTCTCATTGCTATACAATTTACCGCGCCTTACAACTAAGTTTTTACGTATTATTACATTTATACAAAAGTTTATAAATTTAAAAAGCATGCCTCATCCAAATACTAGGCCTAAAACACTGCGTAAACAGACAGTTGTAGTGCAAGAACTAGCACAGTATACAATAATAACGCAGAACAAGATCTATCAAGAGCAATCGAAGATTTAGTGTATGCACTTGTCAAGGTCATTAAGACATTAATGTCTTCGTGATATTTATTACAGATCGATCAAAAGGCCTATTAAATATCTTTATCTTTTCAACTTTATCTTTTTGTAGCAAAAAATCTGAATATTAAAATATATCTGCATTATTCAAGGTTGCATGCATATACCCCGGTTTAATTTAAGTTGAAATTTCATTAAAAATTCATTACTGATTATTAAACAACCGGGAAATTTCTCGACCACACTAGTAAACAATTATATAAAATGAATCAAATAAAGGCAATTGCAACCCCCCCCCCAAAACTTTTCCATGACATTTGCATCCTTATGGAAATTTACGATATACATGTCTATGTATAAGCAATGTAATTAATGTTATGCACTTGTTGATTGTAATTAATGTTATGTTAATTGTTGATCTAAAAGCCTATATATTATATATATTATATACAAAATATTAGTGCCATCAAAGATCGTCCTATATTATATAGTTTAATTAAAATGTCCCTACCCCCCCCCCCCGCAATTTTAAAGTTTTTA